>VXBO01003433.1:31916-64026 GCA_013400135.1 Rhinoptilus africanus
GCTGGTCTACTGGTAACAGATCTATTTTAAATCTAGATCCAGATTTTGTTTCTGACTCTGCTTCTGATTTGCTCTGCAGCCTTGGGCAAATCACATTGCCTCCATCTGTAAAAGCAGATGATAACTGATCAAAGGCACCATCTTTGACTGGTGTGTGTAATCTCAGCCTAAAATGAGGACAGATTTAGAAAAAACACATAGACACAGAGGGAGAAAGAAAGTCAGCATTGCTGATGCCTGAATGAGGGATGGATACGACATCTAGACTTGATCATGAGTGTGTTTGGGAGCGTTAACGAGACTGCGAATATATAGTGCCAGAAGGTAGCGTGATTTTGGCCTCTGGTCCTGTTCCTTCCAACCACACTTCACTTCCATGTCCTCTTGTGAGTTTTTAAGATCTGAAGAGGATTTTAAAACTTCGAAATGTTTTGCTTCTACTAATGTTTTCCTATTTTAATACTGCTGAAAGTTACCTTATTTTCTTAATCTAAAGAAGCACCCTCCAGGTCAACAAACATACACCTTAGTGAAGGGAGCATTTATAGAAGGGAGAAAAACAATCGGCCTCTTTTAAATGTACTTCACATTTTTCCCATCTGATCTTGTACAAGGCTCAGGGCTTCTATTTGACCCTGTCCTGCTCACTTTATACTGAAGCGCTATTGACCTGACCTCTTTGATATATCAATGTTGACAAACATGCAGTCTGACAAACAAGGTCCTGATACAGACTCAGACATAGCAGCAGTACTTCAAACATCCTTCAAGCTGNAAAGCTATAATCCAGCTATTTGTTAGTTTCATAGGCTAGAAAAACTGCTGATTTCAGTTATTTAAAACAAAAGGATTAGAGAAATGGGATTACTCAAAGGTGATCTGCAATATAGCTTCCTATGTAGACGTTCTTTCTTGAGGAACTTCGGTTTTGTGTTATGTATTTTAAAAAAATACTATCTGTGAAAAGAGCATGTATTTCCTTAACCAATTTTAGTGTGCATAAACTCATCCAAATAGTAACCCTTCTATTCTAAATGTATGATTTTAACATCTGGACCAAAGTTGCTGCAGGTTGTGCTCCANATTTTAAATCTAGATCCAGATTTTGTTTCTGACTCTGCTTCTGATTTGCTCTGCAGCCTTGGGCAAATCACATTGCCTCCATCTGTAAAAGCAGATGATAACTGATCAAAGGCACCATCTTTGACTGGTGTGTGTAATCTCAGCCTAAAATGAGGACAGATTTAGAAAAAACACATAGACACAGAGGGAGAAAGAAAGTCAGCATTGCTGATGCCTGAATGAGGGATGGATACGACATCTAGACTTGATCATGAGTGTGTTTGGGAGCGTTAACGAGACTGCGAATATATAGTGCCAGAAGGTAGCGTGATTTTGGCCTCTGGTCCTGTTCCTTCCAACCACACTTCACTTCCATGTCCTCTTGTGAGTTTTTAAGATCTGAAGAGGATTTTAAAACTTCGAAATGTTTTGCTTCTACTAATGTTTTCCTATTTTAATACTGCTGAAAGTTACCTTATTTTCTTAATCTAAAGAAGCACCCTCCAGGTCAACAAACATACACCTTAGTGAAGGGAGCATTTATAGAAGGGAGAAAAACAATCGGCCTCTTTTAAATGTACTTCACATTTTTCCCATCTGATCTTGTACAAGGCTCAGGGCTTCTATTTGACCCTGTCCTGCTCACTTTATACTGAAGCGCTATTGACCTGACCTCTTTGATATATCAATGTTGACAAACATGCAGTCTGACAAACAAGGTCCTGATACAGACTCAGACATAGCAGCAGTACTTCAAACATCCTTCAAGCTGCTATTCAGATGAAGATGCTGCCAGAACACATTTAATTTTTTTTATAACGTGGAAAGCATACCACCATTTTGGAAATAAATCCCCCCAAAATAGAACTGAAATTTTATCAGAATGCTTTTATTATTATTTTGCCAGGTACAGCTTTGAAATTTTATTTCAGCTGTAGCTTTACGAAGCAGCACATTTATCAGTATTGAACATAAGTGGTTTTGTATTGTAGAGTTGACTGAGGATGCACTACCAAGGCTAAACACCGTTTTTATACAAATATTATTCCTTTTATTAATTATCTTTCTGCATAAAAATTTCTATTACTTNATGATTTTAACATCTGGACCAAAGTTGCTGCAGGTTGTGCTCCAGAGAATTTCTGATTAGAGTACTTTCAAGGCAGATGTAAAATTTAACAATCTGTTATTACTCAATAAAGCTGAAACAAATAATAATTGATATAAATGTATGTTAGTTGCATAGAATTCATGGCAAAAGAATTTTGAATTTGACAGTGTGCTACTCTTCCACTAATAGCTAGGACCATCCAACAGAATTGCATTCTTCTAAAATGGACCATGCTTCATCAGCAAGCTTCAAAAGATGTGATAGGATCTGAGCTCTTGCTGTGAAACACACTGAATAATTGTTTCTCATTTCTTTCTCTGATAAGCATTTATGGAGCAGAAAAGCTGTAAGAGGCCTTTCACCATCTTCACATTACTGACAAAATTACTTCTTTTTTGCAATGGATGCAAGGATGGAAGAAATTCCAGAAAGTGTATTTTCCTTCTGGGAATAAATCCTGAAACACTCAGGAAAACAGTTTTCTTTGCGGAATAGCAGCCTCTGACAGACAAGACTGACACGACTGATCTCTCACCTCCCTTCTACTTTCATTAGTAGAACACATGTGACCAGACTGATCCCTAAGATGGAGAAAAGAACCTGCAAACAAAAGCCGTTCACAGTCTATCTGGCTCTAACAGCTATAGGCAGTGGAGTCAAAAGATAGGTGAAAGTAGGCCATTGCTCATTCAATGGGTGACAAAAGTGACTCTGCTAAGAGAAGCACCAAGTAGGCTCCAGATCTTTATCTCCATTAAACATACAAGTCTATTGTATTTGACATTAGCCACCTCCTTTTCCTGTGAATCTCATGGCTTGCAGCACTGAAAATTTCCACAGCCCTCCAAGCCACTGCTGGATGGGGAAAATGTAGAGGACACCAACTGTCAAGTGAACTTCACAGATGCTCAGAGCTTTTCTGTATGATTTCTGAGGAGGATATAAGAAAAATAACACTAGAATTTCATAATCTAAAGAACCATCATGGTATGCATTCTTTGTGTCTTTCTTCCTTGATTTATGAAGTGACCAGAATGACATCACTCAAGAACACAAATAAGTGGTAGTAATCTTTTGTCTTTGCTGCTGCAATCACTGTAACAACAACAAAACCAGCAAATAGCTCAAGGTTTTTTATTAATTAATTACTTAACAGAAAATGTTATCATTGAAAGGAATAATTATAGTGATGTTAACGCCATTGCATCATCTGCTGGAGTCTTTTTTCTCATTTTGGCTACGCTTGAACTGTCAAGTTCCTCTGAATTCCACCACAGGTAGAAATGTTTCCAGAAGTACACAAGAAACACATATATGAACATAAAAAGTTTTGTTTAGTTATTCAAAAAGTGACTTCATCTTAAAATTGGTGTGATAAAAAATAAAGGGCGTTCAACCAAAGTAAATACATATGCATTAATCTTTGAGTATTTTTAGGAATGCTTGGCACAAGAAAAACTACCAAAACCACAACACTGAGATAGTTATAGAAAAATCCGAAGAATCTTAATTTCTTAATTTTTATTTTGTAAAAATTTTTGGAATGACGAATTTTTGTTCTCTTTGGAATGAAAACCCTCAAAATGTTGCAGTTCAATTGAATTCAGAAATTATCTAAAAATCAAGTATCTGGCAAAAAATGTTATTTACTTTTGTACATCTAGGTTAATGTCATAGCTGCCCAGGTGAAAACCTTCCTCATTCTATTCACACAAAATGGTCTTGCTGAAGTGCTGTAGCTATGGAGGATGAATGAAAATTGTCACATACACACACAGCCCCCTTCCCTTATCTAGACGGAATTATTTTCATTAGCTATATAAAAGGCTATATTTTAGATCATAAATCCATGGGTTACAAACTGTGGAGTGGAATAATGTTTGTGATGGGGATGGTATTCATTATGCTTGGACTCATTTGGGAGACACAGAAAATGTAATGGCACAGTTTGGACCCATATTCCCTTTTCCTGAGACTCTGCCTCTGCCATAATAGGAATCCCACTGGTAAGCAAAGGGTAGGACATGCCATTGAGATCTAGTGTCATGATTAAGTACTTTCTGAAGCAAAGTTACCCTCTATGAGGATGGATGCTGTGGAGCACGGTGAGGATAGCATAATATAGATTGCACAAGAAACAATACCATGCCCAAGTGGAGTAATTATGGGAAATCCCATAAGGAACTTTCCATAACATTTAGTAAATGAAGGAACAAAGTAAGCTACTGAGATTTAAAAATTTGTTTCTTTTCTTGCAGTCTGGGAATCTACATATGAAAAGATCTGGGACATTTTATACAGGGATTTATCTCACAAATATTATTTTAAAACAATTATCAAAAGGTCTTGTTCCACTAAAGAAGTAACGATAACTTTAACTTAGTTTCATTTGAAGTTAATGAGACTATTCATATGATTTAGGCAACCGTTTGAACATTATATTGGGCCAACCTTAAAAGAACAAAAAACCCTCCAGAAACTGGTTTAAAATATATTTAATGTTTTAAGAAAATAACAATTAAAGGTCTTTTTATGGTAATTCATTTCTAAAATTAATGTCCTGAATAATTATGACCAAATCTACAAATATACACAAAAAGCTAGCTGTTTGAACCACATTCATCTTTTTCTTCTCACCCCGTGTTTTCATGAGCGTTTTAACATAGTCAGATATGCCTTAGAAAGCCATAACATGACATTCTAAACACATATAATCTAAAAGCTGCTCTTCCACTTGAACTAATGATGTACATGACTCTAGCAGACAAAGAATATTCATTTGCAATAAATCAAAAGGCTCTGTACTTTCTATAATTGCACATAAAAATATATTAAAGGAAGCTATTAAGGTTGCAAAGTCAAGCATTCAAAAATTAGAAAACCCCAGAATTAAAATTGCTCAAGCTGATCATTCTCTTATACAGGAACTTAACAGACACAAGGAAATTTATCCCCCTGCAAAAGGAACTGGATTGGAATGAGATTCATGTCAAAGGTACTCCCAGATATGGATGCTGAATTTGGGAGGCCTGTTGCCTCAATTTTTTCAAAAACACCGTAACTAGATAGCATTTTGTAAGTTGAAATAATGAATTTTATCTGCTGCACTTGCAGCTGTGAATTCCTAGTGCTTCTGCCAATCAGGTCCTTGGGTCTCTAACCATCCTACCAAGAACTCCTGACACAATGGTGCAGACCTCCACTTCCCCTGGGCCGATTGCACTGTCAGTACCAGCCAATGTTGTTCTTCCTTTAGTTACAAGGGTGGTGGGACCAATACTGTTCTTGTTTCAATTGCAAGTGCAGTGAGCTGGTACAATCAAGCACTTCCTGATTTTCCCTCCTCCTCAAAGTTGTGTGGGATCTAAAATTCACATTTAGTGACACCTGAAGAACTCACAAATAAGGTTCTATAATTTTCTCACAAAAGAATCTTTTAAAATTTCTTGTCCAGAAACATAGAGGAACTCTGCAGCATAGTCACAGCCTCTGAAGCTAGGATTTGAATCCTGACAGTGCCACCCTGTGAGTCAATGGATTCTTGAGTTAATCAACTCACCCTGAAGGTGATACCTGTATATGCTCAGCTGAGTAGTCCTTCAGTCTCCATCAACTATATTGAGTATATTATATTTAACTGAGGGCAGCTGCAGGACCTAGTTCACACGTAGACACCTAAATTTAGCTGTCTTAATCTGCAAGTTGAAATCCACTCCAGTTTTCTCGCATAGTCCTAACCATGAGATTGTTCTGTTTTGTCCTTCCCTTAACTTCCTGTTCTTCACTTTCACTACACATCTTCCAACTTCTACAACAAAAGTTCGTTTGCTATCCCTAAAGTAAATTTCTGAACATGGTATTATATTAATTAACAAAGTTTAGGTGATTTTTAGAAAACAACGTAATGCCTGTTAAAGTAGCTCACTTTCCATGGAAATTCCTGGAAATATTTTTCCCTTATGCTGGCAGCAATTCCCAATTAACCTCTTTGTCTTTAGCTAACTTTAGCCTTCATAAAGGCCTAGCCACATTTGGCCTTTGCCTTTCCAAGATTTTCTGTGAATATCTTCCAGTTTTTCTTTGTGACCCTTCTCCAATCTTTGACTCATTTATTTTTCTAGCTCATTCCTAAAAATTTTCAGTTCATCATATTTTCCTGTTCTTTTGACAAAAAGGACTTTTCACGCACTGAACCAATCCATTTTCCTATTCCTCATCCCAACTTGTCAGTCCTTGTGTTCTAACAATCCATCCGTATCTCTTATTCAGAAGACAGTCAAGTTGTTGACCAGTTTTATACTGCTTACACACAGTCAGAAGTGACCAAAAATATACTCCTGTTATATGACAATTCAAAACATTCTATAGATAGCTTTCTGGGTTTTGGGTTTTCTCAGGACTAAAGGTTGAGCTAATGGAGAAACTGGCAGCAATAATAATAGCCACCTATGAGAGGACTAAGAGCAAGACTAGAAAGGATTTCAAAAGGGAACAAAGAGCACGTGTTATTTTCCTGCCATTGTTACAGTACTTCCTTCAAATCCTGTAGAATTTACAGTTTCCTATCTAAAAGACTTTTTAGCCTGGGATAAGCAAATAGTCCTTCGAATTTTAGCATACTTCTGGAATAGCTTAGTCATCGTGGCTGAAATTTTGCAAAACAATTCAACTTCACGTATTCCATTAGGAAAAGATATTTCAACCCAGATAACACTATAAGGTTACTTACTTGAAGTGGGGTCCTGTCACAGATGTCCAGTAGTTTTAATAATATACAGTAATATACACCCCACTGGTAATTACTGAACTTCAATGTATATTCTTGGCTTACAGGTAAATGAAACCTAATTAAAATGATCATCACTGTTACATCCTCTGCTAAAAGTCTGATCATATATCTTCTAAAATCATTTACTCTAAGGGCTATAGCACATGGTCTTACATGTTCAAAAATATTCCATCCAGAGGACAGAGAAAACAGGGATGTGTAGTGAACTCTGATCTCCCTTTCTGATTTAAAGCCATAAACCTGGAGGCATTAAAAGTAAGTTAATACTTGTTGAAAAAAGAAATTGCAAATGTGTTTAAAAGGTAATTAGTGAATAATTTCTTTAGTTACTTTGCTCTCTTCCTTTCTCATTGAACTTGACCCTGTTGTCTATAGGAAGCATTATAAATTTCGAAAGTCTCCCATGAATTGGACATTTTAATGAACTACTCACAGCAGTCACCTGTCAGTGGCCAGTGTGTTGGAGAGAGTGAGTGAAAATTTATCTCTCCTGCACAATATGTAACACTACTTTTCACAGGGACCTGGGCTAATTTAACTCTGCTGTTTTCTGAATTAACAAGGCTTGTCTTCAAACCTTTCGACATAGGAGCATTCTGTTCTGTTATTATTTTAGCGCTCGCCTTCCCACCCTCCCTCAGGACGTGCGTTATTTAATCCATCTGGAGCCTTAGTAACCAAGCTCCCCTGCTCTCCCTGACCCCAGTGATTTATGCTTCATATTTCATACTGTGGTTGGTCTTTTACCACTTATATTCCCCCCTCCTTCTCCTGGTCAATCTTTCTTTTTTTTTTTCCCCCCTCCCTCCCCTCTCCTTTTTTTTTTTTTAGGAGGAAGGATAAATATTTGACAAGTGGACTGTTTGTCATGCAAGCCCTAACACAGTTACAGTTAGAGAGGGGAATAATTCAATCTGCCAAGACTTTAATGCTGATAGATCATTGGCTGTTGCTAGGCCAAGGGTTGTGCCACTCATAATTTTTCCCGCCGATACAACTATTTTATGGAATATGACATACATCTTTAGGTGTTAAATCATCCCTAGAATAATTTGTCTGTCAGGAATCAAAGTGAAAGGAAATAAAATACCAGAGCACAGAGTCGTATTGCTAAATCTCCTATTCCACAGAGGCTCACTCTTGCACTTTAGTGTGTGGTCGTATCTGTGTCTTTAAATAAAAACAGAGAGCGAAGAAAACCATGAAGGAAGAGCAGGGGGGAAAAAGCATTTGCATTGTGAATGTTGGATTCACAATCAGTCTCCCCTCGCTCTGTGCCTTCTTTACTTCCCGTTCCTCATATCCTTCTTATCAGATTTCATGTTTAATGCCCACCCTGAACCCCCCGTCCCACACCCACAAATCTGACTGAACACAATAGCGCTGATAAAACGGAAGCAAATTTCTTCTATTAGTGACTGACAGCAATTTGAACAAAATGAAGTTGTACCATGATATCGTTATATATACAAGGTGCAAATAACCTAGTTTGAATAATCACAGCCTCTGTCCTTTTAAATGATTTTTCTCCCCCATTTAAAGGGAGGCCTTTGATGTGATAATATTAATTCCCTCTGTGCTTGGAGGAAGAAAAAAAAAAACCTAGGAGAAGCGGAAATTAAATGAGTAATGCAATGTCAGTCAATCTTTTAAACCAGGGCCTTATTAACAGCTAATCATTTTGTCATTTTGTCGCTCAAAGTAATGAATTTGATAGGAGGAGAAGGGAATGTTTTATGTTTATTTTTATTAGTTTTAAACAGAAACAGTTGTGGAAATATTATATTATCAAGGCTCACAGCATTTAAGTGGTTTCTGTTCAGCATATCGCTATTTTTCTTCCCTGCCAGTATCTGATTGCCATAATTTTGAATAATCTGCTTGTCTTTCAAAAAAAAATTGAAAAGGATATTCATCTCAGGCATAGCACGGGGTTCCATCATTGGAGATGCATTAGGCTTTTGTTAGGTATTTCTTTACATCCTGTTTATTCAGAAGTATCTAAGTAATTAATCGCTAGCAGGATAGTTATGCAGCTGAAAAGAACAGTATATGCTCCTCAGCCGCCAGTGTCTGAAGACCAGAAAAAATACAGCGAAAATCCCATGAATAATTTTCTATTTCTAAAAGCGCAATGCATAGTTTTGTTTTATTTTAAAATTCTGTAGGCTATGGCTACACAATAAACACGTACTAGTAGAATGCATTAAAAATCTGTTGCTGAGGATGGATTCTCTATCAACGTCCCTGTAGCATTCTCCTTTGAAATGGCAGGGGTGACCTCTGAATTGGGACTCCAGAGGACTCTCAAATTAAGTACTTTGAATATGGTGCCATTATAAGGCTTGATCTCATACTGATGGGAGTTTTCCATCAGTAAAAACTGCAATATCAGACACACAGTGAATATAAGAATTTACAGCCTCTTATGGGGTTACAAATTTTGGTTTGCCTCAATGTTACTTTTCATATGCTTCCATTACGTTTACTTATTTACTTCTTTTATTTTTACTTACTATATACACGCTTATTTTAGAGCCAAAGAATGGATCATGGCTGTAGAGTAGCACAGCAAAATATAGCTCCTGATCTCCAGCTCAAGGCCAGCCTTCATTTACCATGAGTTAAGTTAGCAAGCAAATCAATACTTAGTAGCCTAGTGATATATCTGGTGATTTACTTACTCATTGACTGAAAAGTAATTGAGTGGGTTAGAGTACATGTGAAAATACTTTTCTAGTATTAGAAAGGGTTCCATTTAATTTTTATTTTAAAACATGAGTGTATGGAAATTCTCTCCACCAGAATGGAAGCATTTATTGCATAGAGAGAAACACATGAAGGTGGCTAACTCAAACCCAGTCCTTGAAGTCCAAACAGAAAATGCTGCTCTACTCAAATTATACAAAGCTAGTTATAGACATATCCTACTTCCAGGCAATTTGAAAAATGAAGGAATGTATCTTCTGTTGAAATTTGCCAATGGCAGGAAAAAAGGGGCCATACTACTCACAATTTCAAGTTACAGACTTAAAGTAGAAGCAAAGTGACTTTTACAAAGCACTGAACCAAAGCTTATGGCTGGCTCCCACTTGAGTCATACAGTTTTGAGTTGTTCTCTTCCTAAGAATTCAGACGTATTCACAAGTTTAATAAATTGATATAGATCAACTATTACCACAGTAATTGTCAGCACACCTACTCAGCCTGTGGCAAATGAGATTTCATCTATTCACCTATTAACTAAAAAATCGGTGAAAGAAAACGATATGAAGTTGTTACATCTAACATTTTTGGTGGTCCAGGAATACACACACAGTACCCAAAGGTCAGCTGACATACATTAGCTTGGCTAAGCTGTGGTAATGAACTGGTATTTGGAGTCCTAAACATGGCATGGTATTGGAAAAACAACCCTTCCAGCTCTCTCAGTCAGCTGATGTTCTAGTTGTCTTCTTTCTGGGATGTAGAAGAGGAAAGAAAAAGAATATGAAACACTTTTGTCAGTGCAGGCATTTTAAATATATTGTGTGAGTATAAACCATTATCATATGGCAATGATACTGCTGTTCTTCAGTATTACTCAGGAGTCTGCGCTGAATGCTGAGTCCTCCTTTTCGTTATCTTTACATATCTATGTGTCCTCTGTGCTGTAGAACAAATGCCCTTGTGGGAACTGTTTGCTGCCATTAGATTGTTGATCCAGTTGATTGCTGCTTTAGGCTGTTCATTCTCATACTCTCCTCAGAGAAGCTTGTCCTGAGACTCTCGTAAGGCAGTTTCTTTTCAGAAAATGAAAAAACTTCAAAGCATTACCAGACATTATTTCCTTTGTGTTTGTAGAGAGGAAAGACATCAAAGAAATAGTTGGATCCATAATCTACAGCATATTCAGAAAAGACACAAATTCTGCAAATTGCTCTATAATTATTTGGAACTGAAATTCCAGTACTGAAGAAAGAAAGAGTAGATACAGAATCATAGAATAATTCAGGTTGCAAAGGACCTCTGCAGGTTGCCTAGGGGCCAACATGGATCAGGTGTCTCAGGGGTCTGTCCAGTTGAATTCTGTACATCTCTGTGGATGGAGACTCCACAGTCTCCTCAGCCACTCATGAGTTCAGTGTTTGGCCATCCCTCAAGACCGAATCTCAGTTTTCAGCAGCTGAAACCAAGTAATATATTGATAATGAACTGGGGGGAAAAAAAATCCAACTCCAAATACCTTTTTTTTTCTTTTTGACCAAAAAAGTTTAAATTTTTCTACAGAGCCTTTTACTTTTAAATCAAAAAGTATTTTCTGACACTTGTTTTTGTGGTAGTCTTGGTCAACATTTTGAACATTTATACTTCAAGTTTTAGGAGCAATTGGAAAAACTCATTTTTAGTTTAAAAAGATGATTTAAAATCCTTTTGATGAAAAGCAGCTTCAGCTATCCTGTTGTAAGAAAATTGCAAAGTGGCCACTGAAAATGCATAGATAAAATACCATTGTTTAAATACAACATTTAGACTGGAATTTAGGATACAGACATGTTTCTCAGATAAGGGTATCCACATTCTTCTTCTGAATCTTCTTTTAAAAACACATTTTGATTTACTATTAGAAAATAACACGTCTTGATGCACATTTACAAATGCATTTTTGCTGCAAATATTCAGTGCATTCTTAATATACAGTCAATTTACTGCACATATGAACCCTACCTCTCCAGAATAAGGAGTCATCATTAAGAATGCTGCGATTATCCATAAAATATGAAATATAGGGATCATAAAGTGTAAAAATCTGCACTAATTTTCACCTAATCATTCCTCAGTTCTTCACAATAAAGTCTTTTTTTCCCCAAGTATCGTCTCTTGGAACTACAAGTTTCTTATTCTTGCCACATACTCTTTCTCATATTTAAAGATGTCTGAACTCATCACTAGGTGGAAACAGGGCTTGGAAATTTTCTAATCAGGACACAAAGATTTAAGAAACTGAGAACAGCCACTGAAACATGTTTGTATATATACAATTGCAGATTCCTATATTTTGACCAAACATGCATGCACTTTCACTACAGTACCTCATACTTCAGGAGTTTTACCTTTATTAAGTAAGTAAGTAAGTTATGCTCTATACTCTCATATCATTTTATTCCTTCTTGATTCATTAAGATTTTTCATTTGAAAGACAGGAAGGAGTACTTTTTACAGAACATAATATTATTTACTGACAATTCACATTTTCCATAAAATGCTTATATGTCTGTAGATGTATCAATATAGGTTTCAATATTAATATTGATTTAAATATTGAGAGATAGGTATTTGTGCAAATAAAGGAATATGTGAGCAAGTACATATACTTATGAGAATAACTGAGGAGCAAATCACTTCAGAACACATGCAGGGATAAAAGATGGTATAGTTGGAGGAATGGTATTGAAATATTTTGTTTTATAGAGAAAACCACCATAAGTTTTACTAATTTATTGCAGTGTTACTATTTGAATAACTTGTATTAAAGCTAGCCACAAGCAGATATATTTGTCAGACATGATTGAAAAAACCAATGTAGAGAACTAGAACTGGAATGTAGGTTATAGTATTCATCTCACCTCCTAAACTGTTGTGTAAATAGTGTGTGAAGCATTTCTATAACATCTAGACCAAGAATTTTAAAATTAGGATCTTAAATTTAGATTCTTAAAGTCTATATGTAGACATACAAATAAATGACCTGGTTTTTAAAAAATATTGAGTTCCCAAAACATTTAATTTCAATGAGAGTTCCAACGTACTTGGTAGGTCTGAAAATCAGGCCATTTTTTTATATGACTAAATATTGGTTTTTAGGAACTTAAATTCAGGTTTATCCTTTTGAAAATCTTAAACATTGACCCAAATTTGTGCCTAATAGAAATCAATATAAGCCTCGTCTCTGTTTTAAATGAAAGAAGGAGTTTATAATTGCCTAAAATATAAATCTGTTCACCACAGTGTAATATATAGACAGCTTTAGGAAATTTGAAGTCGAACCATTGTCTTGTAGGCAATAACTGGACACACTTTAAATGCCAAAATGATAAAATATAGACTACTTTGTAATTTTTTTTTTCTCAGATACTCTGAATAAGTAATATTATATGGAAAGTCACGGAACGTCCCTGATTTAATAGAGAATAATATTTCAAACTCCATATTCCTTGAATATGCTTTGTTTAGTCATTCAGGTCATCACTATGGATTACTTTCTCTACAGAGGTAGGAGAGGGAAAATATTTGTTGCCTGCACTTCAAAGAATACTAACACGTTTAAAGTATGGAGTTTAATAAACTTTGTCATACGAAGTGTCCCCAGACTGTTCCCAATTAAATCAGACCCTAAAGATGCTAATTTATGAAAGAAAATATCTAAGGAATCAAAATGGCTAATTACATAATTTGTTTAAGAACAACCTTTCTACTTTGAGCAAACTATTTTTTTCTATTAAATAGTATTTCATGTCATGTTGTTTTTTTCTTTATACTGTAAAAATTAAAGCCAGCATGAAATGAGCAGTGTGAAGTAACAATGGTGTCAAGGTATTCTACTGTCCTCCAGACATACCTGCTGCATGCCCAGACCTTTATCCACATTATTCTCTGCCAACCAGGAAGGAGGGACTCACATCCAGCTTAGTTAAATGCTTGTTATAGTCTCAGAACCAGAGTGCGGCATTCTCCTTGAGAATTATTATTTGAAGCACGGTTCCTTAAAATCCTTTTATGCACCTTTGTCACATTTGAGACACTCAGAAAGCTTTGTAGTTTGAGTGGTTTCAGTAAGACCTATATTTTGTGTGCCCTGCTAGCTTGATATGCTGATAGGCTATTTGGAGCTGATTACTTATTCTTTCACTAAAAGTGTCCTTATTTTGTCTCCTTCAAGAACGAAGCAAAATCTAATGACCCTGAGATTATAATTTCAACAATATTAATGAGGGTTTGGGTTTTTTTATGTGTATGTACAAGTAATTTCCCTAAATAAAAACATTTTATGTCATGTCCCAAAGATGCATGTTACAAAAGATGCATAGACTTCTGGTAATGTGATATGATATGGTACCTTTAAAATGCTCCAAGCACTGTCTGAAAACTACATATATATGTGTGTGTGTCTGTGTATAGTTAATTACGGAAATGATCACTTATGTTTAAGATTTTCACAATATTTAACGGGCTCAAGGGAAAAAAACAATTAATTTGTAACTTCTGTGGTTCACATTTAAAATCAAATATCTACTGCTCTAGTATCAGCATTGCTTTATTACTGTCCTTTATGCCTTCTTTTTGTGTGTATTTAGGCAGAAGTTGTGTTTAAATCTGTTGTTGCTACTCTATTTTACTAGAGCATTTAATTGACTAGAATGTGGCTTTAGTTCACTGTTCCAATGGAAAAATAATGTGGTATCTTAAGCACTTAATTAAAGAAGCAATAGCCACATACATATTTATGTTCTATATTTTATTGACAAATAGGATTGTGTTACATGGATAGTTTTCTGAAGCATACCCGAAATAAAAATAGAGCATCCTCTGACAAGTATATCAAGACCTTGAAAAGAGCCCATCTCTCATTAAAAATAAATTCAAGAATATTCCTTTTCATCAGCCTATGCTAGACAAGTACAGAAGTAATTTTACAGAGTGACTATTGCAGAGACAAATGGGTAAATACATAAAGCCTACTTGCTGACTACTACAAGGCAGCATCTTAAACAGTCACTTCCTCACTTGCAGCAGAGGAATTCTGGAACAGCCACTTGCCAATGAGCCAAAGAAAGAGTCAGACTACTCAGCTTAGAAGCAGATGATATTTTGTTTTAATTTCTATAGTTAATACTGTCCCAAAGGGCTGTGCCTATGCTTGTAAATAAAATGACTGGGTGTCTGCTCTTTGATCCCTGAGGGCATGTGGCACAGCACAGCGCGTGTCCACACACTTGAAATCTCATCATCTCAAAAAGCAAAGTAACATCATCCATGCTGCCTCTTGGTAATATTTTCTTAATTATTCATCCTCTGAAGTAGATTCAAGTCCCACAAAGGCAAAACCAATCTGGGGAGTGTTTGAGCCTACTCTGCTGAGTGTTTGAGGCTCTGCTTAGTTTAATAGCACAGTAGTAGCCAGTCTGAACTTACTGCACTCATCAATACACACAGCTCACATCTTGCAAAGAGGTTCACACAGGAAAAGCTTTTCAAGATTTTCAGTAAGTTCAGAAACTTTCTGAGGACAATACTGTATATGTTACATACAGGGAAAGTGAATGTAGGTGTGAACAACAATCTGCATCTCTCTCTTTTCTGTGCAGTGCATAGGCACACACTGAAAAGGGAAATTAATATCTTTCCATGTGTTGAGAAGTCATGATACATGGTTCCAAACTTGCTGGCTTCAGTCCTTCTCCACAGTGCTATGCTACAGAGTAAATGGTTAGCTAACTGCTTTACAGTCTGCAGTTGCAGACTTAGGATAGATTCCAAGAATTAAACTGATTAAAATGTTTCAAAAATCCATTAGATAGATCAGATAGCAGCCTGATCATTTAGAAATGTCCTCTTGTGATTTTTTTCATTTTAAATAATTATCTTTTATTTAAAACAGTAGTGAACAGAGAAAGTATCAATTTAGTGTTGAATTTAATGAGTTTTTTTAAAAGCTTTCCTAGAAATATTCCTGCCATTTTAAAAAGCCTGTGACACACAAAGGTGACATGCATGCTTGTGGTACTCTGTGTGATGTAATGCGTGAGACAAGACGCCAAGTACCTCCAGCGAATTTAGAAGTACTAATAGCCTAGCATGGGACCCCTCGTCATTTTCCTTGCTATGATAGTTGTCATAATATGACCAATTTCAAATGTGATCTTGAAGAAACTGCTTTAATTATACAGATCTTTATATCCTGAAAAGATGGATCAAACCTACTTTCTGCCATAGCAGGTTGTTTGTGCTACCATCTACTTCTAGACATTTAATCTAGCAATTCTTATCAGGCGTCTTGAGGTGCAAGGAAACTTGTGTTCACATAGAGAGAAAATTCTTTCACTAACAATTGCCCCTTCAAGCTTGTTGGGGTTGCTTTGGCTAGAAGACCACCTAAATGAACAAGACTTGGATATTCTAATAGCTCTTCAAATAGTTCTTTCTCTGACTATGGGAAAGATTTATAATCTGCTTTGCAAAGAAGTCTGAGCTTCAGAGACTTATCAGCATGTATTAGAGCTATAAACGCTAAGTCCTTTAAAAACAACAAGTTTCTGATTTAGTTGCAGCAAACCCATCAACGCCTTGATGTACTTTCAGTGCAGTTTGCCAAAGTAAAGAGCCATCTCCTCACTGTGGTGTCCCAAAGGGTATAAGGAAATGTGCTGCATAAGCCTATGCAAGTAACAGGTGATAAGATGTTACATGAAAAAGCAGCTCCTCTGGAAGTGCTCCTCAGCCTCACTTGCACTACAGCAATTTGTACAGTGCTGTATATCAATGATTAGCTGCTCTTGTTTTAATTTGTTGTGATATATATGGACCTGCATATTGTTAATGCCAGCTTCTTGTGAGCTCACTTAAGTCATGAGGGATAGGGAAGAGCCTGTTCCACTTTTCTTCATCTCTGTGACTGAAGACTGACTCTTAATTTAGACATAAACAACAGAAACTGAATTTTCTATTTCCTTGTATCTAGGCATTTGCTGTTTTCTTTTGATGTTGACTGTTATGATTACATCAGGCAAAGAAATTCTCCTCTATCTTCTCCCAACATCTTGAAAGCATCACATAATTGTTTCTCTTGCATAGCCTCAATTGAAACAAATGGGATTTCATCTCACAGTGGGCCAAGTTTTTCTTCTGTGAATGCTAGCTTAAGGAGAAGCTATGTAAAAGATGAATAAGTGTGCAAATTGAAAAGAGACATTTGGGTGTGTATTGAAGACACTTTTTATCTTAAGTGCTCCTCAGAGTGATATTTAAACTAAGCAGAACTGATTTCCAGCATCTTGTTGCTGGTTTTTTGGGGTTTGGTTTTGGTTCTGTTTTTTTCAATCTGCTGGTATTGTTGCTGTTGTTCTCTTCATAATTTTGTTTTCCTCTGAACAGTTACCCTGGGGATAATGTGCAAACTGAGTAAAATTGTCCAAGTTCCAGAATAGGTAACCAGGACTTAGAAAACTTCCTTGTCCTTCAACTGAACTTCTGTCCAGCTGTAGACTGCATATTGGATGTTTTAATCACATTTTCCCTTGCACAGTGTACAAGATCTTTGGGTTTAATACACACAGTTGGACCTTTGGGCAGAGACACCTGGAAGTTGTATGCTGAAGTACCCATGCAGCAGACCCAGAGCCAGTAGATACCGATGACCCACTGTCACCTTCTGTCCACCCCCACTTTTGTCTTTCTGCCAATTAAGTCTGCAGTCTAAATTAAGTCTCAGGCTAAAATCTTAGGACATGATTAGAGTTCATCTTTGCTTATTATCACACTGCCCAAATGAAATACCTCGTGAAGTCCTAGTGGATTTCACAGAATCTTTTCATTTCAAACACACTTGTATTTTCTCTCTTTACCTATTCCCTGATCTTTTCATCACAAAAACAAAAGAAAAAACACACTTTTTTTTTTTGTTGCGATGACCTAGGTTTTCCTTGACTTCTTTTTAGTAACATTGTTAAATAAAACTGGACAATTAGATGTTATGAAATTATCTTAACAGTCCAGGGGAATGACTGTGACCCTGCTGGAAACAGCAATGTGCAGTCAAGCACTAAGGAATATTTGAGCTGAAGTTGTGCCATGGGCCATTGGCTTTGGCAGCATAACTGAGGGAAGAAGTTCTGCCTCTCTCTCTCCGCATTCTCGGTTGCTCACTCCCACCCCTGGAACTCATGTTGAACCTGGAATATTTGGTTTTCCTTGGTTTGCAATACAGGAATACAGACATAACATATTTAGATGGTGAATGAGAGAGAATGAATCATTAGAACAAACAAAAAGAGAATTTAACTTACAAACCTACAAACTTGGAGGATATTTCTTAACACATGATACACCAAGTACTTTACAAGATGGGATTCAAAGCATAACAAGGATTTCGTACAAAGTCCTAGAAGGCTTTTGTTACTCTCTTCGTGTGCAGATTGATCTAGGCTAGAGACGAGAATGACAAGGTAAACATACTGGAATGAAATCTGAATGGAAGATGTGGTCACCAGATATATCTTTTCTTTTTTCTTTTTTTTTTTTTTTCCTTTTTTTTTGCATAAACAAAGATCCTAGGTGGTGGCAGTTGGTTTTTTTTTTCTGGTGGTGATGGTCAGAACCTTATGTTTCTTTGCATTAATAAAAGTGGGGTATATGACATCTCTTTCTTGCTGCATTTGCCTCAATGATGAGCCCCTGCACGAGTGTGTGTGCGCGTGCATGCGTCCTCTGTGTGTCACAGCACTTCATTAATTTCTAACTTCATTACAGACTAGGTTAAAAAGAAAGACGTGCTACAAAGGCAGCATCTTTATTCAAATGTGTGACCTTCATGCTTTCTGATTTATTAGCGTAATATAGTATAAGCCAATATCACATAAACATAACATATTTATCAAACACATCTTTCCAGTAACTTGCCATGAGCATAAAAAAATTGAATGCATATCTTTCATACAAAGCCTCTGATATCAAGGCATTAGCTTTTAAATAACACTGATAAAGGTACAGTGGGTTTTGCTATGCCAGAGCAATTTCTTCTCCCCAATATCATTGCTTGTTAACTATTTTGCCCTCTCACTTTCTTAACTGTAGTTTTCTACTTAAGGTATTTTGAATGTTAAATTCTGCCTTGGCTGTTTTTGGGCTGTTCTTCCAATGATGAATATAATGAGTAGTTTCCCCTCCTCTGTGATAATGTAGAGATAAAATGTTTTATCATATGGTATTTTTTCCTGAGTACTAATTAACTAAAAGTCCTTACATGACTAGTATTTATTAATGGTGAAAGTTCACAACTTATTGTATCCACCATTAACAGTACTTTGGCACAATTAAAACTCAATTATAAAAGTCAATAAAAAGCAGTATTTTAAGGTCAATCAAAGAAAGTATATGGAAAAATGTAAAGTAACTTCTTACTAAATTTGAGTGAATTTAAGAGTAGTAATGACTTCAGTGCTTCTTTTTACCTTAAGACACTGCTCTAGTAATTCACGTGTGGGGCTTTTTGTTATAGGGTCACTGATCCATTTCATAGTTAGTGTTTGACATTTCAGAATTGTATTTCATGTAAATGATCAACATACTAACAAAATATTTTCTGCTCTTCAGATGACAGTTTCCACCTTACAGTGGATGTGTCTCAATTACTAATTGCTGCTGAGACCTTTACATGTTAAGCCACAGACCTATCAGACTTCACACTGGATTCTTCTATATTTATAAATAATGTTTGGCATATTTCTGACATCAGTTTCTCATTTGCAGTGTAAACTAATAACGTAAGATGGAATGGAAAGACACAGAGATAATCCTCAGTGACCCTTGGGGTCACCCTGTGCTTTGCTATAAAGATGAAAAGAAATGAGCTGCAGCTCAGCCCTTTAAATTAACAGCAAAAGATATCAAATCCTTAAACCATTTAACAACTTAATTTGACTTGGTTTTGTTTTTCTTTTATTTCTTGTATGAGAAGGAAATGGGAAAGCCTGATTAGAGTGGGGTTCCAATTCTACCAGTCTTTGAACTAACATTTGGAAGCGTGGGCTCACTTAATATTTAAATCATTTTACTATATATTCAGCAAGTTTACATACACTGCAATGTGCCAATAGAACCATTCTCTAAAAAATGTGATGCATGACACAGTTTACCTCTGGATAGGATGTTATTTTAGAACAGTGTTAATATTAATATCTCTAATGACTTCAATCTTCTAGATTCCCCTGCTTTTCCTATGGCTTCTTAAAAGCAACTAATGAAACACCCAGCGATTCTACCACAGGAAATTGGAATTTTATTGAAAGATAGTTTTCAGTCTTTTCATTTTTTCAGCCTTTTCACCGAGTCTTGGTTATGATTTAAGTAGCTAAAAATGTAGTTCTTTCTCCTGATATCAGATATTTTTATTATTGTTGCTCTGGGTTACTACTATGATGATGATAATTGAAATTGCTCTATTTCTTCAATTCGTGTATGCAGTAAAAACATATTTTTGGATCCAACATAATCATTACTACACAGCATTAGATTATTATGTCACCAGTTTAGGATTGCTTTTGACTTATTATAAAACCTGACAGGAAAATAAGACAGATTACAAGGCTACCAGCTGAGCTAAAGTTTAAATTACTTTTCTGCATCTTAGGGAATAAAGCTTCCTCCCCTCCCAAATTAAAAAAAAAAAAGGCAAAACAAACACACCAACATCTGATCTAACAGAAATGTGGATAGCAGTGATAAAAGTAGGGAAAATAAAATGTACTTTGCATCTAGCATGAGATGTCAGTGCGGTGTGGGTTTCCAGTATGAAAAGAAGGCAGGTTTGAATATTGATCTTTTGAAGCTCCATTAGCTATATGCTGAGCATTGCTGACATCACAGATTGATGTCTCTTTAAACCGTGTCTCAGATTGAATCACTTGGGGAAACCAGCTATTGACTTTGGATGTTTGTGCCATTCAGCCACTGGAGAATGCTCTTTTTCCATTTCTCTCTCCCTCTGTCCATCTGTTTGTCTGTGTCTCTCTTGAATACACACATGTGCGCACACGCACACACACACACAAACAGACATGCTTGTCCTTTTTTGTTAGGGAATACTGCCTTTATTTTTTGTGTAACTTTAAGTTGCCAAAGTTATGCTTATGCTTCCTTGTTACATCTGTACATTACAACATATAGGTTATGATGTTCACAGTCAGGCAAAGCTCTTCTTACTAATTTAAGATATCGAGATAGTATCCAGGAAGGTCTAAAGGAATGAGCATCATCTTGACTGTGGAGACCTTCATTTCACCTTGTAAAGTGAGGCGACCATAATAGCCTCCAGAGGAGTGCTATAGGAATCAATAAAGACAAAGAAACCAAAGCCCTTCTGAGGTGCTGGTGGTAGTGATGTGTGTCTGCGTGCGTGCGTGCCTGTATGTGTACATATGAGAAATACGTATGAGGGGAGCTGGTTTCTGATGAAAAGGAATGCAAATGTTAAAGGCATTGATCAGCACTCATCTCCGTTCAACCTCATGCCCTCTACTACATCAATACATTGGAAACATAATTTGTATCAGCAGTTGTTTCTTTAATTAAGATCTCTCCCAAATCTTTCTCATTGATTCATGCCATTAACTTATTGATCAGCTTGCTTATGCTGAGATGGTAGTTTTTGCTGAGAGAGGGTATCTCTCCCAGTTCATGATGCTGGTGCACTACAAAGAACTGCTTGGCAGCTGATGGGAAAACTGGAGCTCACTCGGCTTTGGCACTGCTTTAACAGTACACAGAGGCTTTCCCAGGGTAAGAAAAAAACCATCCCCCAAAACAGTCATTAGCCGTCTCATAATAAGGATCATTTAATACATTTTAAAACCTTGCTGAAAAACTAACTAGTCTAAAGACAACATACAGAAAATATTATAGCCATGGGGTATATGCCATATCCAATGTCTGTATGTTAATGGCTAATAACCAGAAACTAAATGATAGAATTTGAGCTGAAATGTGAGATATATTTATGAATTAACTAAGAGTTACTGATGACTCACTTAATCAAATAGTTGGTAAAAAAATTTGATAATCAAGGCAGAGTGAGGTTAAGGCTGGGTAAAAGTTGAAAAATAAAAGTTTCACAAGTATTTCACTGTAATGCTGCATATTTCATCTCTTTGCATGGTCCCTTTATGTTAGATTGTCATAAATACTGTAGCAAACAGGTTTACTGGTCAGTATGTTCATAGATATAGAATTTCATACGGATATCCAGACTGTAAAATTGAACATTTGTAGTAGAAACTTGAGCTGGGCAGAACAAAAATCAAACTATAACATCTCTATCTTCTTAGATAGTCGAGTAGTTGATGTTGCACAAATTTTGAGTAGTTATGAATGGCTTATGCAAAATTCACAGATGAAGATTTATTCAGTGAAATTACTTAGATCTAAGCCTCTTTTCTGTCTCACATGGACTTCATGATGTCTTGCAAGAACTTCGGGGACGTGCAATGGCTTTTAAAAATATTGTCTTAGGATGTTCCACAACCAGGACAAGCAAGAAGGAGCAGAGCAACAGTGAGCTGGGAGCTCTTACCCTAATTACCAGATGGAACAGCCCAGGGACAGATAAGGTGCACATGGAATTCATTAAAGAGCTATGCCTAATATGTAACCTTTGGGGAATGATTTAACCTTGCCAAAATACTTTTAAATCATATTTAAGGTGACCAACTGAGAAATGGCTGAACTGACCAATCTATTGGGTTAAAGAAACACAAAGTAGCACAGTGGTGACTGGACTACTGGGGCAGATGAGTGGGAATTTGGGAGATACGATGACAATAGCAGTGAGTAAAGATATTACTGATGGGAAGCATTATCAAAAAGGAGGTTCAGAAGCTGACAATTTTCCTCACAAACAAATGTATTAAAATTAATACTGATATTAAACGATTCCTCATTTTTCTTAGGAATCAAGTACTTGAACTGAATTTACTCCCTGCGACAGAATGTGACTTGGGACTCTAGATGTTATTTTAAAAAATATAGCATCTTCTCAAGGATAGAGGAGAATTATATACTCTAAACACACACATGAGGCACAATTCATTGCTGACAGACCCTCATAGCCTGGACAGTCTCCTTCAAATCTGCTTCAGCAATACCAATTTTAAGACACTGAAGAATGGTTTAGCAGGAACAGTGTTTATCTCTTTAGAGTTTGCTAGAAATACAATATGGAATGGGTGCTGCTTTGCATTAAGATGCCTATTCTTTTTTTGATTTATTCAGCACCAAACTCAAAATTATTCCTCTTTTGCATGACTCAGACAAATTAGTCAGCTGTACCATATAATTTTCAGAAAATAACATTATGACCTTCCCAGAAACCACATTCATCTCAAGAAGGTTATACAAAGTGCTATGGATCCTCCCAAAGGGACAAGGAACATAGAAAAAGAGGGCGAGATGACTTAACTATATGGATGAAAAAGCGTGACCAAGTGAAAAAAACAGGCATGTAAGCTAAAACTGAACTTGTGTGGCTTTAAATAAGACAACTTGCATTTGTACAGAATAGGGCTTTCACAAATAATGTGCTCTCCCTTAAAAGCTTCCACGGCAGTCATATCTAACTAAATGAATATTCATGGAGCTATATGAGTAAAATGGGGAAAAAATATGCCCTGTATTTCTCAGAACTCTGATTTCCCTTTAAAATATGTATTTACTAGGAGATCCCTATCCTGGCCATGATAGGTCAGTATCTACAACCATCTGCTGTCTAGAAGCAACAATACCCTAAACCAGCCTTAGAATGCATGAGGCTCTGAGGCTGGCCATTTATAAGGTAGCTGGAAGTTGTGTTCATTGTGCCCTGTGTGGCTTCCATGGGGATGGGAAGCCATAAGCTTCTTACTGCCCTCCTAACCCTGTTTCTACCAACTACACCTTCATGGCTGGGAGCTAGTAAGTAAGGCAGTAAGTGAGATGGAGAAGCCACAGAGCACAGAATAGTTGGCCTCCTGATGGAAGAATAGGTGAAAACACAGCTAAAATTCAGTTTCAAAGACCTGAGTGGTGCATGAAATCCACAGCATTTTGTATATCTGGTGTGGGACAAGCAGACAAAATTTATGGTGCATTTTTCTGTAACAGAAAAAAGCTTGCAATCTCCTGAATAAACCCCAGGACTACTAACTCAGTAATAAATAAATGGCCAGAGATATACTGCACCCACTGCATTCTCTGCAGCAAGTTAAAACTGCATTTAGGTTCAGCCATTATCAGTAGGAGATCTGTTTGCTTTTGTTTTCTTTGAGATAGTTTGTCTCCCAAAAAAGCAAAGGAGCAGTTTAGGATTGCGGGATAAGAAAATAAGATGAGTGTTGTGGTTAAAATGATCAGGAGTGAAATAGTTTGGTATTTCCTTGTCTAGGATGAGAGCTAAATCTGATCTAAATTCAGACATTTCTCCAACTTGAGTTGATGCTTTAAGGTAAATTCTTGGATAGGTGAATGAGGTATTGAGATGCCCTTGCCAGAGCTTTCAAGTGAAGTTTTGGGGACTTACTGTAGATTTTAATGGGCACAGCATTTGTCTGTTATTTTAGTTAGTCTGCAAATTACTTAAGACAAGATTTGATCAAATAATACTAATTCAAATTTTCAAAGTTGTTTTCAGAATGGGTGAATCCTGGCAGAGAACCTATCAATATTAATTTAGATAATTGGTGGATGCTTCTCTGCAATCTGAAGTAAGAGTGAATACAGATCACATCTTTCATATTTTCATTAGGCTACTTTCTAATGCATTTAGTTAATTTGTTGTTTAAACTGTATGTAGACAAGATCTTATGTTTTGTTACAAATTTCAGCTAAAAAGGAGAAAATATAAGAAACTGCTTACTTAGAGGCTCACAGAATATAGTAAGAAATAGTTCTTTTTTCTCTCTTTCCGCCTCTTTCCCCTTTTATCCCTCCTTCATTCTCTCTCTTTCTATCTTTCTCCATTTCTTTCTCTCTCTCTTCCCCCTCCCCCTTCCCCCGCCCTCTTTTTCCCTCTCACTTTTTTATCTTGCTTACTTCTTTTCTCTTTTGTCTACTTTTTCTTTCCCTGATATTCTTCTCTTATGCTCTCTCCATGTATCTCAGTTTTCATAGAATCATAGAATCATAGGGTTGGAAGGGACCTTAGTAGATCATCTAGTCCAACCCCCCTGCCAGAGCAGGGCCACCTTAGAGCAGGTTACACAGGAACGCGTCCAGGCGGGTTTTGAATGTCTCCAGAGACGGAGACTCCACCACCTCCCTGGGCAGCTTGTTCCAGTGCTCTGCCACCCTCAAGGGAAAGAAGTTCCTCCTCATGTTTAGGTGGAACTTCCTATGCTCAAGTTTGTGCCCGTTACCCCTTGTCCTATCACTGGGCACTACTGAAAAGAGCCTGGCCCCATCCTCCTGACACCCACCCTTCAAGTATTTATAAGTGTTAATTAGGTCCCCCCTCAGACGCCTCTTTTCCAGGCTAAAGAGACCTAATTCCCTTAGTCTATCTTCATAGGAGAGGTGTTCCAGTCCCCTAATCATCTTAGTAGCCCTATGCTGCACCCTCTCCAGCAATTCCTTGTCCCTCTTGAGCTGGGGAGCCCAGAACTGGACACAGTACTCCAGGTGGGGCCTCACCAAGGCAGAGTAGAGGGGGAGGATGACCTCCCTCGACCTGCTGGCCACACTCTTCTTGATGCACCCCAGGATGCCATTGGCCTTCTTGGCCACAAGGGCACATTGCTGGCTCATGGTCATCCTGTTGTCCACCAGGACTCCCAGGTCCCTTTCCTCAGAGCTGCTCTCCAGCAGGTCAGCTCCCAACCTGTACTGGTGCAGGGGGTTATTCCTCCCCAGGTGCAGCACCCTACACTTGCCCTTATTGAATTTCATGAGGTTCCTCTCCGCCCAGCTCTCCAGCCTGTCCAGGTCTCTCTGGATGGCGGCACAGCCTTCCGGGGTGTCAGCCACCCCTCCCAGCTTTGTGTCGTCAGCAAACTTGCTGAGGGTGCACTCTATCCCCTCATCCAGGTCATTGATGAATATATTGAAGAGCACTGGGCCCAGTACTGACCCCTGGGGAACACCGCTCATCAGTGACCTCCAGCTAGATTCTGCGCCCCTAATCACAACCCTCTGGGCTCTGTCTTTCAACCAGTTCTCTATCCACCTCACTGTCCATTCATCTAACCCACTCTTCCTAAGCTTCCCTAGGAGGATGCTGTGGGAGACCGTGTCAAAAGCCTTGCTGAAGTCAAGGTAGACCACATCTGCGGCTCTCCCCTCATCCATCCATCCAGTCACACCATCATAGAAGGCGATCAGATTAGTCAGGCATGATTTCCCCTTGGTGAATCCATGCTGAGTACTTCTGATGGCCTTCTTTTCCTCCATATGCTTTGAGATGACGCCCAGAATGAGCTGTTCCATCATCTTTCCTTTTGGTCTCAATTTCTTTCTCTTTTTTTTTTCTTGCTCTGTCTCTCCCCCTGCCACACCTATTTGAGATTATTTTATCTGCTTCACCCTGTAGTTGCATGAACCTGCTTTTGCTGGCTGAAATAAAAAGCGGAGGAAATAAACAAACAGAATTGGGTTAGCTTCTTTCCAGGGAAGTGATGGAGCATACCAGTTCAAGCTACCTGGAAAAGGGCATGTGGTTTTTGGGAAGTTTTGCTGAACGTTTCTGTTGGGTATGTACAGTCTTGCAGGTCTCATCAAGCCAGATTTCAGGAGCTGAACCAACTCAACAGTGAGAATGTTATAAATTGAGGACATAAAGGCATATTGATAATCTTTTTAGATCTTTCAGGGCATGGCACTTGTTTTAGAGCATTGCTGGGTTATCATCTCCAGAGCACTGTACCCAACTAGTTAGACAACCCTTCTGAGTAGATTAAAAGGGAAGTATGGAGTAGAATTAAAAATTTTGCCTAGCCAGGCTGTCCCATTCTCTGTAAATATACACCAAATGGCCTAGGAGGTCTGATTGGGGAAAAAATCTTGTATCTATCTTTTATAATAGCCAGTGGGAGCTGGGTGCTGTCTGTGGGGCCAGTTAGGGCAAGGCCTGGCAGCCAGGGGCCATCCCACCACCACAGCCCCAGGCATCGGACATCTCCTTGGGGATGGGGACAGGCTGGGGCTGGGCTGGGACATGGACCCCTGGGCAGGCCCAGCTCGGGGGGCCCATGGCTGAGCAGGATAGGGCTGTGGGGAGCTGGAGACAGGCCCTGCTGTGGCATTGCTGGGGCAGGGGTTGATGGCTCTGGGGCTGACATGGGGCCATGGGCAGGGTGTGGGGAGCCCTTGTGGGGTGGGCAGGGACAAGCAGAGCTGGGGGTACCCCGATGGCCCTGACAATAATCACCAGGGTATTGCGTACTCTCACAAAGCAGAAGTCCATTCCAAGAAACTTTTCAGAGAAACTAGGACAATAGTACTGGGATTTTGTTATTTGTTTGAGAATTTTTCACTAAAAAAAAAATATTTCATTAAAAAATGTCCTGCTCAGCTTGAGTTGTAATTGAAAATTTGGAAAAAGTAAACTCTGTTCACCACTTAGAAACTAACTTCCTTTTCAGACATTGCTGAATCTGGCTATCTTTATCTAGTAATTGAAAAAGTAGAATTATTCCGTAATATTAGGAAGCTGTATTTTCCCTGGTGAAGTGAAGAATGGTTTTCTTATTGGTTGCCAGCCAATGAATTTGAAACTAAACCACTTTAACATAGACAAATATTACAGGGGAAACTAATTTTTTTCTCTTATTCTTAGAAGAGATACACTTATAAAATCAACCTTATGGATGTCCAGGCAATGTTATCAACCTATATTGGTTTTGTAAATCTAGACGAACATTGGGAACACACTATTAGAGCTACTGTTGTGTAACTGATGTTGAGTATTGTACTGTTGTGATAATTTGAGCTGAATACATGATAAAAAAGGCTATTGTTTTTATATAAGGTAATAAAAACATATTAGAAATTACTGAACATTGAGGCATATGCTGTGACCATTCAACTGGGAAGAAGATTTTATTTTGTGAACATTGATACCATCTTTTTAATGTAGTGACAACAATTTCAGAGAAGAGAGACTTTTATGTTTTTGAATCAATGGAATTTATAAAGATACAATTCTCTTTGAAATTTCATATTGACTTTTCTAGAAGTTTAGCCTGTATTTTATTGGGAACTGGGAGCAGTTGTGAAAATTGATTAATTTTGCTATATCTGACACTTCCCAGAAGAACTGCAACTGGCAGAAAGGTTGGCATTCATCTTAGCTAACTTAGATGTTCAGAGCATAGACCTTGACTCTGAGTTGTCTAGGCTTCCTTTAAGTCAGTTCTTTACAGTCATTCTTTATAAACCATAAAGAGAATTTAAACTACTACTTTCAATATAGGTGTCTACAGGAGTCTAAAAGTAATACACTCTGAGAATAAATTGGATGTTGTAGGTGCTGGAAGTTTAGTGGAATGCAAGGGGTCACTGGAAAAATTCTTAAAAGATATTTCCTTTGAGGAAATATATGGACATCACTTCTGTTTCAGGAAATCTCTAAAATGCAAGCTTTTGAAGGCTGAGAGAGTACTTTCCACTGTATCTTTAAAAACTTATTTTGTTTTTGTGCTCCTTCCTATCCAACCACTTATTGCCATTGCCAGGGACAGGCCAGTGGACTAGATGCACCTTTGCTTTCACTCTGTGCCCCAGTCTCATGTTATGATTTTGCCATAGTAATAGACAGAAATTTAGGTGTTTTTAACTGTAAAGGTATCTTTCTGTGGCCTACAGCAATTTTCTATATGAAAATATCTATCAAAAAATAAAAAATAAAAAGGTGCAATGGATCCTCAGAGAAGAATGTCAGTGTATTTAAAAGGCAGTGGGCCAGTTTACTAACTACTGTCTCTTTTATTCCACCTGTAGGTGCCTAGAAGCTTTACCTTATCGAAGGTGAAGGCCTAGAGACTTAAGGAGACTGATCAGCTGAAAAGTGCTTCTGAGAAAGTTTGTGGTGAGGATAGTGCATTTGAAAGGACCTTACCAGCTGCTGGCAGGTGGTCAGCATACAGGCTAGTATGGCTTGAGCTAAAAAGGAATACAGTTTCATCCGTTGTTCAAAGGCTGGTTTCCTCTAAAAAGGTTTTCTTCTCACCTAATAAAAATACAGTGTTACAAAGTCATCTGTTCACTGGTGTTACTTCCAGGAAATCTCAGTTGAGCCTGCTGAGGTAAACTCTGAATGGTCTATCTGGTCAGACCTCCAGGGCACAGCCTGGAAAGGGAGCAATTATATGCTCCTACCCTGAGAAAAAGGGAAAAGCTAAAAAAAAGTCCAAGAAGGACTGTACTCAGAGAGGTCCAAGAAGTCCAACTTGAAATAAGTCAAGCGACTGTGATAGGCTGCAAGCAATGTCTGTTCCAGTCTCCATAGCTATTCCATACTACTGAAAGATATGTGAGATGTTTCTCACTTCTATTATTAGAGAAATTATTTCTATAAATAATTTAATTTCCACTCTCTATAAGTAATTAAACATTATTTATTTATTAAAGATGAAATGAACCTTAGAGAAGTTGAACTCAGTAGATCTGTGGTCAGTGGATTCTTTTTTTTTAGGTGTCGGAGATGGTACTAGAAGTCCAAATAGCTCTATGACCTGTAACTAATTCCAGCCTGCTCCCTAATGAGAGGTAAGATAAGCATAATAGAATAATAACACTGTTATGTAAGGAGTATGCTCTTGGAGTAATGAAAAGACTTTACACATTCTGAATTTTAGGTTACAGAATTCTTTTTACATGTTTACGATGGCTTGACCTGGGTTTGATTTTACTATGTTCGTCTTAGAAAAAATAGCTGTGCATATTTCCTATGACTGCTTTTTGAAAGATGATACATGACTACTTTTTTAATATGTGATATTTCATTTGTGTTGTTTTCCAAAGTACATATTTTGTGAAAATATTAGGCGTCTTTCATTTGGAAGAATAATTGTATAGAGCTTAACACAGTTTCATCTACTTACTTTTCATGACAAATGCATTTATTCTTTTGGTTGAAGACAGCTCCATATAAACTGTATGTGCTTCACTCTGCAATATTAGGAGTATCTTGTACATACATTTCCTTGCTTTGCATTTGTTTTGGTCAGGATCGCAGATACTATGGTTAAAGTTTCTTATACTTGAATTTATCTAATCCCAGTTAAAAGGAGATGGGTAGACTAATTGAAAAGACAGTATTTTAAAGTTTACTACTACCTTATTTTCTCTGTGCAATTAGTGGTTTGGATTTTTTTTAAGGTCTTCTAAATCAAAATATGGGAATTTGTGGTGTTTAGAGATCTTTAGGATCTTGGATTCTGCTGTGATAAGCCTTCACTCTCAGGTTTTAAAGGTCTCCTCTATATATTTCATGTGTCCTTTTGGGCAACCATGTATTCTTTATTACATTCATCATGTCAGTAAGAAGAAGGTTGAAGAAATCAAGCAACTGTTCCCTACATTATTGCAGACTAACGTAAGCAACACAACTCTTGATCAAATTTTGTTTTCAGTATAGAATTAAATTAAAAAAAAGAAAAAAAAAAAGAAAAAAATCCAGTCCTTCAGATCCTATGCTGACACTATTGCTTGGGTAAAGAATATACCAGAATGAATATACCAGAATAAGACAAAGATTTAGGGGAAAAAGCAAAATTTTTATCTCAGTAGATATGGTGAGTACATGCTGTAAAGCTTCTGAGTGATTGGATCTAACCATTTCCTCAAACCATCTTGCCATTTGCCATTGGCTAAATGATAGTTAATGGGAGCACAGTATGTGGAAGTGTTGACTGTATATACAAGGATGGATCATGGCCAAGACAATGACTTTAGGTGAGGTCTTAGCACATCAAGATATCCCCTTGAAAAAGAAAAAAAAATTATATCATCCTGAATGAATGAATAAATAGTTTTGCAGGGATCAATAGAGATGGCAAGAATAGCCTAAGCTGTAGGTTATGCAGATAAAGTTCCTTGGTGTTTTGACTGTTAGGTGTGAAGAATATTTGGTAGAAGAGAGGATGCAAATGAAGGATACATTCTTGTCATAGCTTCAAAGAACAAAACTCTTGAAATGCCTTCTCAATAAATCCATATCTATATAAATGAATATCTCGTGAAGTTTATAGAATCATTGCAACTTGAGAACCCTCGCTGAAATGACCTTAAATTGGAACCACAAATTCTACTGAGGAAGCACACTGCTCTTCAAAGGAGAGGGAAATATAGGTTTCAGAGTTATGGGTGCACAAATATTCTTAATTTAAAACACAATGGAGTTATCACTCAACTATAATATTATCCTGGCCCTGCAGTTCTTTTATGTATCTAACTACCACTGCAGTGAATGCAGCATTTCATCAAGATAGTTACAGAGCTGGACTTCAATACCTCTTTGTTTCTCTGTGATGATTTAGTTGGAAAATATTGTATTTGGCAATAGTAAGAATAGAAACACGCTTTGCTTCTTAAACTGAAAACTAAAACCCCACTTGTGCAAACACTTGGGCAGGTGTTCATTTTTGTGCATTATGAATACCTCTTTGCAGAATTCAAGACTTGAATATTCCACTTACTTTTGTTGTTGTTGTACACAAAACTTTTCACTTTGACTGTACAGTTGAACTTCTTTTGTACTTGTTTTCATACCTTTTATGAAAGTATATCTTCTAGCAGTTTTACTTAAACTCTTCTTTGTATGTCATATTTCTTATGTTACAGTGGATGCACTACAATATTCTGGTTGGTTTCCTTTGCAACTTGACTTGATATCAACAGTTGAATGTCCACTATATTTATTATGCATCATTAATATAAGAACTGTTATTTTAAGCAATATAACATTCAATTTGTTTTTATAAACCAGTAACTGCCGCACACCATCAGACTAAATTTTTGCCTAATGATGTGGGGATTTGTACCCAATATCTAGCCCATTATGACTGGTCTGCTCCCTGTGTTTGTCCTACTGGACTACTGTGGGTGGCACGTGACCTACATTAAGGATCATGTAGGCAGCACAAGTGGACACATTATAACAGATCTCTGAAAAGTGCCAGTGCAGATGCCTTGTAAAATGGACAAGATCTCACTAAATAGTAAAGGAATGCTGCTTTTCAGTCTTATTTGGGGATTTTTTTTGTGTGGTAGTTTTGATGGATCCTCTTACCCAAAATCCATCAACTCATCTGATACCACTGGAACCTATGAAGTGTTAACTTCTAACCTCATCCTTTTTGAAGATGACTTAAAATGGGTAAAAGGATGTGTGTTATGTGGAGAAGGGGGATATATATTAAAAAAAAATAAAT
>VXBO01003436.1:0-48679 GCA_013400135.1 Rhinoptilus africanus
GGCCGGGTGCGGGAGGGTGGTAGGGCCACAGCCTCGGCCCTGGGGAAGGGGCCATTCCCGTCGGGGAGGGTGGTAGTGCCACCGCCTCCGCCTTCAGAGCATTAGACAGCTCTCTCTCCCGGGGGAAGACCTGTGGTTTGGGGCAAAGCAGGCACGGAAGCGGGAGACTGAACCGGGTCCACGCAGGGTGGTGTAGCCTTGTCTGGGTGATGGAGAGGTAGATGGTGTGGGGGATGAGAAAGCAGTATCTGTGCAGGGAGCGCTGCTGGAGTAGGAGCTGTAAAGGAACAAGTCTGGGCCAGCGTGTGCGTTAAAGAACAAGAGTATGACTGACAGAGGCAGAGTTGGAAGGGAGGGAGCAGCACTCCCCTCATGCCAAACCTGGCAGCGGGGAATGGGAATGTCTCTACCAGCCTGGACACTCTCCTTAGTATAAGGGATGCTTCCTACTATGGAATTAGTGAGCAACCCTTGGGAACATGGGAAGACTTTAAAGAAAAAGAGTGAACAATAAATACTGAACTGCATCTGGCTCTGGGCTTGGGCACACAACATGGGTCAGAGTAAAAGATTGAGTGCTAATAAACGTATTTTTAGATGGGCAGGAAATTTTATTGGTAGGCATCAAGGTGTGTGAATGATATGGAAGTCTGGCAAGGCTGAGAATGACCTAGATCTGAGAGATGCCAGGTGGAGGTTGTCCACTGAAAAGAATCATCCATCACATATAGGTAGTTCTATGCCAGAGAAAGCTTTTCAGAGGTTTGCATCTCTGTTTTACAGATTCAGAGAAGGAACTGGGATAAAGGACCTATGTAAAGAGGAAGCAATGAATCCTTGTTGAAGCATCAGATAGCAGGTAAGAAAGCCAGGAATGTGCTGATGCTGAGTCAGACTGTATTCTTTTAGTTCCACTACTTGAAGTTTTTGCGAATATGTGAACATACCTGAGAAACGGTCCCTCTCTGTGGTGTTCTCTGCATCATAGTAGGCCTACATTGCCTGAATTGAGAGGCCAGGGTTGTCGATGAAATGAGAGTGACCCTGAAGAATTCAGTAAGAGCCCTTGGGAAGAAAAGGTCAGTTAAAGATGTAGGCCAGTGCTCTTTGCACGCCATCCAGGGAAGCAATCTAAAGTCTGTTCTGTCAGTGCTGAAGTATCTGTGTTCTCTGTAATCACAAGAGGTCTACCCAGTCATTATCCCAATGAAATCCTTTCCGATGGTCTGCTCCTGCAACAACTGTGATGCAAAAGTTAGGTAGTTCTAGTGATCCTCTGTTCTGTTAGGGTGTTTCTTCCACCACGTTGTTTTTTTCACCTTTTAACTGGTCCCTTATGGGTGGTGCAGGTGGACTGCTGGCTGTTCTGTCCTCTCCTGATCTCACAGTTGAGATCCAGTGTAGACAGCCAGCTATTTGGTACCCAGCAACTGGGTCCTTGGAGTTGTTCATACCTTTCAGTTACTTCTCAAATCACTTTTAGTACAACTTGTCTCTCTCCACTTCTTAGTGAATCACTGCAGAAAGCATGTGTATTCCAACAGTGCTTTACATACAGTATATTTGAGCTTCTGGATGTTAAATCAGCATTTAAACTAGCAGGTCTTGCCTCTGGAATCAGAAGCTTTTGTTTTTTCATTCTTTCCTAGGCACCCGGTGCTCTTGAAATTGTGGAAGCACATTTCAGCAGGGCTAGCAGAGTTCCAAAGTACAGCCCATGGCTATCTTCATCTTTAATATTAACAAGGCATTGGGTCAGGAGGGATGAGTTTCGTGCCAAGACCTGTTGCCTCCTCAAACCAGCCTTCTGAACCAAAGATGACCTTGCATTCTTTTCCAATCTGGTTCAAGTAGTTTGTTAGCTGCTGCTTAGTCACTTGCTTTGCAGCTTTCAAACCCTGAATTCTTATCTTTGCCATCCACTCTAAGTACAAGCATGTGGCACAGTATGTAGGGGAAATAGACTACAGCTTTGAAAGAGGTATAGTCCTTTGCAGGTCCATCCACTTTTTGTCCTAAAGCAGGATACATAAAGGCAGATGGGACAACAAGGGAATTTTTGTCAATGTGCTGGTGTGAACAGTACCAGAGGTGGCTTAGAGAAAAGATTTGTGGCAGATGATGTGGCATATAAAGTGCTTTTGAAAAGGTGAAGAAAGCCAAGCTGTTTGAGCAATAGCAAAATAAACAAGTTTCAGTAAAATGTGCCTGTATTTTTCAGTAGTTGTTTGAAGCAGACTTGATGCTTGTGAGTACTGGAAGCTGATGATTTTTCTGAAGGTGAGCTCTCTAACCTATTAAAATGTCTGCTATGTTTTACGGAGGATCCACCAAAAACTGGATTCTGTGAGATTTCCATGTGTCACCACGTCTGTAGTGTAGTCCTGAGAAATAATTCTGGAGGTTAGATCATAATAAATTAATTATGTTGTGTCCTTGTTAGCAAGGGCCTAGCTTTTATAGCACAATGTGATAAGAATAATGTAGTAGTGGCTGCCTTTCATGTTGCTGGGAGAAATATAACATGTAGCAGTCTTAAATGAGTCTGCATGTGATAGAGCTTGAGGGCAGGATTCCTCCACTAAGAAATGAGGATCTGGCTTGACACCTTTTTGACTCATTTCTGCACTTTTGACTGGGGCTTTCAAGAGCTGGAATGGTCATAATGGAGCAGATTTTCTCGGCTGTTCAACTTGGTTGATGCTTTGCGAGTAAATTTAAGGTCCTGAAGCTGGGTATGTTCATCTTCTTGCTTGAAGGCTTTGGTTGGGAAGATACCCCCTTTTTGTATGACACCTTGAGCTATGGAGAGAGTGAGTGGTTGGGGAATTTGTGCTAGCTGTGTGTATTTCATGTCACTAGTAACTGGGTAAATATGATCCTCTCTGAAATTCATTTTACACAGGACTGCGAAAGAACTGTGTGTGTAATCTATGCAAACAGGGCTAATGCCTTAGGGCATGAAATTGTCCATCCTGTTTCCTTGCCAGTTCCGTACCTGCGGGCTTTCCTTAGATCTAGATTGGCTGGGTCTATAACTGTAGTAGGAAGAATATTACTTTTTAAAATTAAAGTGCTTTTACAGCTGGTTGGAGGGGAAGGATGACCCTGTGGTTATAATTCTGAACTGCAATGTAGGATGCCTAATTTCTGACATAGATTTATTGTGTGAATATGTTCAGATCATTACTGTTTCTTGCTCTTCATTCTTTGGTTGCAAAATATGATTAACGCCCATCTTACTGGGGATTTGAGGAAGAGTCCATAAGTGTCCATGAGATGCTTGGATACTGTGGTGTTGAATGCTGTAGTAAAGCTCAGTGGAGGAGACATGAAAAGGATATTTCAAGCCATGACTTCAAAATGAAGTAGACCCCTGTGTGATCCACTGTCCTGCATATTCTGTAGTGTGGTGAAACTGCTATAGAGTGCAAGTCAGGCCATGCCTTGCTTAAGGCGAGTGGGCACTCTGAGACCCCCCCTTTCTTCCCTTACCAGGGGATGTTTGCTTGTTTCCATGGCTCCTAACACTTTATCTGGCTGAATCTTTTTGACTTAAATTAATCTTTTCTTTTTTTTGCCCCCTTGTTTGGTCCAGACTCGGAAATTGTTCACTTCATTGTCAGGATGTTCATGTATGGTCTTATTGCTAATATGCTCAGGCAGAGAGGGCCAAGAGCAGCAGCTTGCAGGCTGTCTCATATTTGGAATGACGTGAGCCACCCTCTCCGGAGTGTCCTCCTGGGAGCTGTGCTTAGGAAGGAAATGGCGTGGAAGGCCGTGTAGGAGTGTGAGAATAGCATTGCAGTGGTTGGAATGCAGGATAAGCATCACTTGGGTGGGCTCAGTTTTCCTCTGCTTTTCAACGGTGCTGGGTGCCAAGTCTGAGGAAGACTGCTGTGCAGAGGTGAAGGAGTGGAATGTATTCTTCAGTTGAGGTGAACGCAATTCAGTGAAACTGATAGGCATCAAACTGAATAATGATTTAAAAGTATTTTCACATGATGTCTAATCTGTGGAAATTCACTACCACATAATAGCGCTGAGGCTAAGAGCTGAGCAGGATTCAGAAAAGATCAAGCACTTGTGAGTGGAAGTGTTCAGACTTGCTTTAGCTAAAGAACTTGTTTTAGAAGGTGTATTTTTCAGATGTAACCCAATCTCTAACAGGTAAAGGTTTGAAGAAAGGGCAGTTTATTCCCTAATTGTCCAGTGGGGTTTCTTGCTCCATCTTCTAAGCCACCTTGTATTGGCCTGTGTTAGAGGAAAGGTATTGAATCACATTTATTTGCTATGTTAGGTTGCCCACTAGCCTTTTTTTTTTTTTGGGGTGATAACTACATTAGGAAAAAAACCCACCAACAACCAAAAACCAAGCCTACTAAGTACTCCAGTTGCTCTGATTATGTCTGGTAGTTGAGGATTTTAAGCTGATGGAGAGCAGTATCCTCAGAAAGATAGTGTCACCCATAGATGAGGACTGTCTCATTCACAAATGTGAAGACATGTAAGTATTATCTCTTCACGCTGAGTGGTCAGGCAAAGCACTTTGGGCTTCTTGCCTTTGCTTTTGAGAGGGAAAAGAATGTGTGGAGTTTGGCCTCTCAGTATTGCAGTCTTGTAGTGGACTTTGGTCCAGAAGCTGTCTGAAAGGAAAGGCTTTAACGTCGTTCAAGTGAGATCCGTTAAGTTGCAGCATAAGCCGCAACGCACCAGTGTCTGGGAAGACACAGTTTGTGTCCTGTGCTCATTTCCAGCCTGTGTTGAGGATCAAGAGAATCATCATTGCTGCTTGGTCAAGTAGGCATAAATTTGGTTTGATGGATAGGCCAGTAAAGGTAAGTGGCAGTGGTATGGAGATACATGTAAAAATGTGTTTGTAGTGCCTGCCTAAATGGATGGGGAACTGCTGAAGTGTGTGAAGGGATTTTCAGAGCTAGGAGCAGGTCATGCAAACCTTGAGGTCCTTGTATGGATATCCTCCCTATGGGCTGTTCTGCGAACAACATGTGTTTTGAGGCACAATGTAACCCTTTTGTGACAGGTGTAAAGACTGCGAGTTAAGGGTTATTGACTTTCACAGAAGTTTTTTGATGCTGAGAAAGTGAAACGAGTCGGGACTGGAAAGTAAGGTTTCCTACAAGGGTTAGGCTGGTTTTTAGGCACAGAGGATCTGACCTGCTGCTAGTGGCGAGAGAGAATGGGTTTAAATTTCTGATTTCTAGGAGTCATCAAATTCAGAACTTAAGAGTCACACAGTGACTACTGTCTTTGATTGAGTTCTGTATTTGTATTTTTGGCTCTGTGATAAAGCTGGCTTTGGCAGTGCTGTAGGAGTCATAACTGGATTTTCTTATCTTGTGTTTAAAATCTCAGTTGTCCAGCTGCATTAGTGTAACACTCATGCATGAATGGTTCTGAAATCAAAAGGGACAGAGAGTTTTTCTAACTACTGGGAAATTATGCTTAGGCTCATAAAAAGCCTTAGGCAAGTTTTACTTTATAGCATTTGTTTCAGGAGACTATAAGTTATTTTCCCAAGATGATAACGAGATAATCGTTGTGGCAGTAAGGTTTCTTGACCATTATTTTAGCACATGTCACTCAGGGTAACTGCGTTCAGACCTGGGTATATCTTGCTGCACAAGCTCTGTACAAGTCCCAAAGATGCCTTGCCTCGTTGTCTCCTAAATCAGATCTTACCCTGCAGCTTTACTGTTCATTAGCGAGGACTCTGCTGCTGCCCAATGGGAAGGTTAAAAATATTCTAGGGAGATGACTTGAAATCTGGTCTATCTCACACAATCAAAAAATGATTGCAGTTAATTCTACTGTTCTGTTTTCTCTTGTGTATTTTTATTTATAATTTTTCCTTATTGAAAACTCTTCCCCCTTCTCTTTTACCTGTGAGAGATCCATACCCAGTGTATTGTGTGCACAGCCCTTTCAAGTGGGGGGAAAATAATGGAAAATGACAGGATATTTGTTTTAAATTGGAGTTGTTTTAAGAAACACTTCTTGAGAATGGACTTCAAGTTCACATCCTACCTTTAAGTGGTTTCATTTTTCTGACCAGAAAGCGTCTCATGTGCTAAAGGATGCAAAATATATTTCTTGAATTTTTAGAATTGAATTTCTAAGTGTTGCTTGCACTATGTTTATGTAAATACTAGGAAATGAGAACTTTGCTTAGAAGGATTTTCTCAGGTAGCTGCATTATGCTAGCAATGCACTCTGTTACTAGATGTCTGTCTTCTAGGACTAGTACAGGGTGTCATTTTTGGGAAGCTTCTCGTACCAGCTTGGATTGATTCCTTAAAGCAAATCACCCTTGCTGGGCTGCGGATTTTCTGTAGAGTCTACTTATAAGTGTATCCATTTTTCCTTGATTAGATGATGCCTTTGTAAATAGGTCCCCAGGTGTATCTGAAATGGCTATAACAGGATTCAGTTCCATCAAGGCTCTGACTGGATGGGGAGAGCTGTATTACTATGCAGCTCCAGAAATGATTTACTACCCGACTGACAACTTGCAATATAAACATTAGTCCAAGCATGATCTTGTCCCAAAACCCCGCCTGCGCAGGGAGCCAGGAGTCTTCCTGCCACGCGCCATAAATCGTTTACAGTTTGCTCATGCCCATACATTTGAAAAACAGCTGCGTATTGGGGATTAGCAGTTTGCAGAAGGCCCGTGCGGGGCTAAATTAGGGTCTCTTGCCTTGGTGGTGAATAGCGGGAATGCTTCTCTGAGGTAGAAGGCAATTTACTCTTGGAATGGGTGCGGGGTAGCTGTGAGGGTATAGCGACCAGGAGAGAGCATTGGATGCCAGGACTTCAGTTTGAACTCAGATGCCTGACTGATAGCTGCCGAGCATGGTGGGAGATTGAACAATTCATTGTTAATTGTGTGGGGTTTTTTTAAATGTTATTTATGTATTTATTATTTCTGTATGTGTTTTATATATATATGTATATACACACACACACACAATATGTAAGCAGACTACTTCTGTCTCCTAGGAGCTGAAAGATGATTGAGTTTTTGGGTCTTTTTTTTTTTTTCAGCATGAAGAGTGGTTTCTCTTTCGCTAACCCATGGTAGCAGAATCAAATTATATACAAAGCCATCTGGGGCTTCACAACTAATTTTCATCTTTTATAAAAAGTTTTACTGTGTTGCTTGGATTTATTACAGCTTTACAACTTCAACTATTTTTGTGCTGGCTGTGATGATTTAAATTACCTCCAGGAGCTTCTAATGACTAACTTGTGTTTATGGTGAAACCTCCCATTTGTCCAAACCCTGTAACCATGCTCTGTTTGATAACTCTAAATGTATTGCTGCTTTTATATCAATGCCGAGTACACCAGAGCTTAAAGTCAGTTGGTCCCTTCAGATCTTTCTGTAATAAAGCCAATATGCAGGTTTGACTGTACACATGAGACTAGCTGCTGAGTAAAGAAGATACAAGTAGAACATTTTTAGCTGGGCTGATGTCTCCATCAACAAATCCTTTCTTGGGTGGGTTGGGTAAGAATCTGGGTGGAATGTGTCAGCAAGATACCCCCTTCTAGATGCATCAGCTGAACACAAGTGCTTCCAGACTGTACAACAAGCATCCATGGGGCGATGGGAAAAGCCAGTGGGCTCTGGGTAAAGCAGGTGATTTGTTTCCAAAATGACACAGTTAGAAGGGTCCTTACTCTTTTGTTGAAGCTGCTGCACAGGCATCTGTTTGAAATAAGACCATTTTTCTGGAGCTTCCCGACCTGTTCTCCTCTGTCATAGGTTTGGGGAGAGCAGGGAGAAGGGCTCATCCTAGGCTTGTTTGAGCCTAGGAGTTGCCTCCATTTTTCTTATTCCTTTTGGTGAAGGGCTGTACAGTCTGATTCTCCGTGCTTTGCTGAGATGGAGGCTAGATAGCACCAAATAATGTTTGTGGCTGTTTGTGTGGGCATTTGAGATTTGGAAGGCACCTGCTAATGAGTTGTAGGTCATTTCATGTCAGATTGGCTAAGTTTCCATCAGGTTGGTTCTTTGTTGCGGCAATGCATATGGACTACGTATGTTTGGGGATCCCTATTATCTATCTCAGGTGGAGAGGGCTTTCCTCCCGTTTGCTGCCTCCTCTCTCCCACAAGAAAAAAAAATTTCCTGATTCTGGAGAGCTTTTAACCTCCAGATTGCATTAGATGCTTTGCTCTTACTTATATAGACTTTCCAGATATATACAGAGGTTAGAGAGGGGCGTGGGTATGTGATTGTATTTTGAGCTTTCCCTCCTTCTCCTTGTTTTTGATGCTGCTGTTGGAATTCACCCTTCCCTTTTCCTGGGAACTGGTGTGAGGGAATTGCTGTCACCCAGAGCAAAGCTCAATCTGCTTGCCTCAAGGCCTTACCTCTCCAGGTTAGGACTTTGCCCGACTTCCACAAGCAGCAGTTTGTTTGTGAGCTTGTGTTACCTGAATCTTCTGGGGTATGTCTGAAGGGAACAATTCAAAGCAGTGGAAATCTCAACTCAGAGATGGTGGGATAGGGGAGGCAAGGAAAGAATAGAGTTAGCAGTTACAGTTAACTCCCCCTCACCCCCCCTCCTTTTTTCCCTGTTTCCTCACCTGCCCAGCTGTGTAGTAGGTTAGCAGTACGTGTCTGTTCTTATTCTTATGAAAGTAGACTTTGTTCTCTGAAGACTGCTAATCATGCCCCATGGGGGTGTAATCAGTTATAAGGTATTTAATACAGTGCAGGCGGGAACAGGCCGCCTGGCCGGGCTGGCAGATTGCAACACTACAATTATAAAGGGCCCCTTTCCCCCACTCACCCGCCCACCGGTGGCAGGATGAGGGTTGTGCCTTGAAACAGTATTAAGTCTATGAAAAATAAAGATTTAGTGGGGGAAGGGAAGAGGAGAGGCTGAAGAGGCAGCTCCTATTCTGGGAAACAGGCAGACCTACATTCTGTGAGAGTTGCAGCCATTGCAGGTTGCACTGTTGAGACTTGTGGGAATTTGGGTGCCATCACCATCGAAGTGGATTGCACAGGGATGGTCCCTGGCAACCTGCAGAGCAACAGGGGCTTCCATCCTCTCTGAAATGGGTTTTCTTGTGGTGGCTGGGGTTGAAGAGGTGTGGAGTGGTTAGAAATAGAGAAGCCCTTTCTCCTGCATGTGGTGACTTAGACACCTAATCTGTTTGGATGCTTTTGTAAATCTTGCCAGGCTTCTATTTATGTCTTTGGATATAAATCTATTGGTAAATCTATCCTTTCATGCCTCTTTCTTCTAAGTACTGGAGCTATGGTAGCAGCCTACCTTACTGGCTTGGAAGGGAAATAGGTAGCTTGAGGTCTTGAATTTTAGTGGGCATGAGAAAGTCTAACAGACTTCATCTGGTCTGTTCTTGTTACCTAATACCAGACCATTATCCTTGGTGGGGGCCTTGAAATGCACATGTGGGGTGTGGAGCAGCTGGGCCACAGCCTTATAAACTGTTCCTACTCTGGCAGCTTGCTGGATGCATCAACGTGTTTCTGGAGCTTGTGGCTATGTTGACCTTTCCCCTTCCAGGTTCACCCTTCGTTGGTGTTCTTTGAATTTGCTGACGATGTTATGTGGAGTGACAGCTCAGGGTTCCCTCCATGTGTGTGCTCTTTGCTTCTCGGAAATTAGAAGGGAATATATATTCTACCGTATCTACTTGTGTTAAATAGTTTTCGTCATTTTTGCTTTATGAAATCCTGCTCCTTTCTGACACTCCAGTGCTTTGCTGAAGTTCGGAACCTGCTCTGTGAAGCACAGCAGATAGGAGCTCTTTTTGGCAGCCTTTGGGATATGGATGTAGATTCAAGTGAGATATATTCTTGCTACAGTGCTTGTGACAGCATTGGCTTTCTTGTTTAGCACTGAGAGAACACTGGCTATTAAGTCTCACAATTGGCCCTTAGCACTGGGCAATGGGTTTTTAGGAGTGGGTTGATGTGTAATTGTATTACACAAAGTAAGTGCAGATTCAGAACTTGAGGCTCAAAATACAGCCTTCCTTTCGTGGACTTGTGAATGCTGCTGACAACTTCACCTCCTGGTGCATCCTCATCTTTTTCCTGTTAGAGTAACTTTGTGTTTGGGAACCGTGAATTCTTTGTAAAGCTTTGGGATTTGCAGCAGTGCCATGTGAAGGAGTAGTGTGTTTTCTGACTGGAATATGGGATCTACTCCTGACTCTAAAATGGTGAGGTCCTGAGACAAGAGGTTGTCTGATGTCTTGGGTTTTTGTACATTGAGTGTCTCTTGTCTTGATCATGTAAGTGACCAGGTGTCAGTGTCATAGGGGGGAGAATAATGTACAATAAAGATCAGATCTGTTTCTGTGGGTAGTGGGGACAGTGTTTACAAAAAGATTTTTGGGTCCTGAGGAAGTACCTGCATCTCAGAAAAGCTGCTAGAGTTAAAGTAGAGCGGTTTCCCAGGGGCTGGAAAAAGACCTAGATCCTTCTAAGCACCCTTGATGCCCAAAGTCAGCTTCCTATTCAGGTCTGCCCCCTTAGCTCAACAAGGCTCAGTGTTATGTTTGCCCCTTGTTTTATAGGAAAAAACAGGGAAATTGCCTTCCCAGGCTACTGCACAGATCTCTGTTCCTGCCCTAGAACGTGGTTACTTCCCAGCCCTGGTAGTGACTCTTCTCCTCCCCGTGGCTGGTGTGCCCAGTTGGTAACGCTCCTGCTCCTGCCTTGCTCTGTTTCTCTTGTCCCATGGTTCGAGAAGTTGCCTGGAGAAGTCAGGGACTCTCCCACAGATGAGTTTGAGGCTAAAGCTGTTGTTGGGGTCCGGGCAGTGGCAGGGCTGGCATGTGTGGGGAGCGTGGCGGGTGTCAGCATGGTGAGTGTGTGGGCTTGCTGCTTGTTTTCCTTCCCTGCCTGGTGAGGAATGCAATGTGTTTGCCTTCCTTGGCCTGTGGTTGCAGCCACATTCCTTCACTGGGAGTCAGCACGGCGGCAGGCGGCGTGCTGTTCATGCCCCCTGGCTACATGCTTTCAGCTCCACATCAAAGGTGTGTTTAGCTTGTAGCTTGTGCCATTCCTGGCCACACCTGGTGGCCTGCAGGCATGCAGGAGGTGGAGTCTGGCTGTATTTGCAGATGGCATTCAGGGTTCAGACTTCTTGCTTGTGGCTGGAGCTGAGTCCATGCTAAACAACCCCAGGAATGCAGCGGGAGAACTGAGCGGCACAGTCACTCCAGGGGCATGTCCTAGCAGCAATGTTTCCTTTATAGCTGCAGCAAAATAACTCATGCCTGTTTCTCCAAAGGAATTGGCTGTTTGCTTGGGTGTGTTGTAGGGTTTAATTTACACTGATAAGGCCAATTAAGGTTGGCTCGCCCCCCCTGCAGCCTGTGTGCTCTTGGCAATCAGTAGGTGATTGAGTGGCTCCTCATGCCATCAAGCTCTGCTCAGTACAAACTGTACATGAGGTGTCTGCCTGGAGATGGCTGCGGGATTTAACCTGGGCAGGATAGCTTCCCCCAGTTGGTGGGTAAATGTTCTTACACGTTACGCGCTGCAGCTGAACTGCTCCAGCTTCTGGAAAAGCTTCCTTTCTTTGGCTGGAGCCTCAAGAGATGAGGGCTGGAATCTTGTTGAGGGATGGCAGATCAGGATGTTGGTGCATTGTTTTGGGATCCTTGACATGATGTCTGCAAGAAACGGTCACTAGTTTTCTGTGCCCCTATCATGCAAGCCATCCTTGTCCCCTTATGTGGGAAACACGGTCCCTTTTGGCAGTGTCAGTATTGTCAGCCTATGGGCAAACGCTTGTTGAAAGAACAGCAGAGCATCTTCTGTGTCCTGGGTAAGCCCTCGGCTGTCCACTTCATTACCTGGTTTGTTTTGATTTTTGGGACTTGCAGTTTCCCTTCTGGCAATTTCTAGTTGCCTGAAGTTCTGCGGCCTGGCAGTCATTTCCATATTAAAGTTAGTCTTCTGCAGAAGATCTCCCTACTGCCATCCTTAGACACTAGCAGGCACGAAAGAATTGTCTCTCAGAAGTGCTCTGCACTTCCAGCATAGTTTCTGCTTTTTCGCTGTTGCCAGTCTCTCTGTCAGTTGCCGCAGAGCTACTCTAAACAGACTGGTCCATGCCACCCTCTCCTGAGAAGGATATATCACTTTTCAAAGCAGGATGTCAATGATAGATCATTAGTGGAATGTTAGTAGTTGCAAAAGGCTCTTACCATTGTGAAACTTTTGGAAATTATTCACGTTGGACTCTCTTAATTTTGTGCAAACCGTGCATTTTATTTCAAAATAGCTGCCACTGACTGCATACCTGGCTTTTGAGTCTTGGGTGTTTATGAGAAAGTGTGTTGCCTGAATCTTCTTTTTCCTTCCCATGTTCTGCAGTGCCAAACTGAACGATATGCCCTGTGGCAGCATGAGGTGTAGCAAAATATGAGTAAGTCTAAAAATGGGCTATGTGGAATGTTATTGATAGAGTGTGTATAATCACTGGGCATTTCAGCTTTGTCATGGGACACAGGCTATGGCTGCAAAAAAATGGAGGTCTTGTTTAGGATTGAATACTGCTGCTGTCACATTTGGATTGTCAGGAAGGGATTCAGAAAGTAACAGATGTGACACTGGCTAAGAAGGAAGGAGGGCTGATTCTTGGCCTTTCTCTTTCGTGTTGTTGAGCTTTAATGTGTTGTGGAGACAAAGTGTTCCTTGTTTTGGCTTCCCTGCTGACCTTCATGACTGTGTAGGAATCCAGATCTCTGTGCTTTGGTGTCCAGTCCCAAACACCTTTGCCTGGGAGATGTGCTCCTCTGGCTAGAGCAATTAAGCCTCACCAAGTAGCTAGATCTCCCCCTGGTGGGACAGGGAGCAGAAAGCAAGGCTACAGCCGGACAGTAAAATCGGGAATGGGTCTGATCCTGGGGTACCTTGAGTCGGCAGCAGATGTGGTGTTTCTCCAGTTGGGACATTCCTTAGTGTAGAGTCACAGACTCTGTAGAGCAGAGCTCGTGCAGCTGCATGAAGCTGAAGGCGTGAGCGAACAGCTTGCTGTCGGCACTGGACAAACACCTTATCTTTGTAACATCTGCCTGGCAATACACTGGCATGTGTCCATGGTCTTTGCCCTTAGATGAGCAGTGAGCTTCTAGCCCTTTGACCGGATTAGTCTGACACCTGACCATAAAAAAAAAATTTAAAAGGTACCTGGAACCTGATGGCTTGTTTTCTTTAGGGTACCTGGGGCCAATCATCCTCTGCTCTCAATTGAGCCCCTTTGTGGATAGGTGTCCTCACTTGCAGCTTGACGGTCTCTCATTCACAGCTTGCTCTTTGAAGAGCTGCATAGAGCTTTCTTGCACAGGGGTCTACAGGGAGGAGCCCTGTGGAGTTAAGAACTTGTCTTCACTGTGCTAAAAGGGAGATGTTTCTGCTTAACGTCAGAATAATTAATGGACTTACACTATCCCAAAAGATAACGGCAGTAAAGACTAAGTGTTTCAGTTTTACAAGAGCAATGCTGGGCAGGGTATGTAGTGCTAGTCTGGACAAGCTGACCTTGTGGTAAAACTGAAGTTCTGGGCCTTTGCTGCAGTTGTCCCTTGGGACAATTTATGCTCATTATTAGCTCTAGCTGAAGAACACCGTCAATGATGACAAAAGTGGAAGGAGATGGTTGATGAGAGCTCCGATTCTGCCCTGAGGAGGGGTTGTGTCTGAGGGAAAAGCTGAAGCAACCCTGCTTGGTCTCAGGTGGGGCATCTGTGGTTATCCACCCCACTCCACCTCACCCCCACCCCCTGCCAAGGGAAGAAGGTGAACCTAGGAGATACAATACAGCATATACAGAAGGACAGGCAGTGCAGGCTGTGACTGCTGGTGACAGGTGGCCTTCTCATGTACAACCTATAGGGCAGGGATGGAGGTGTCGGTCCTCTCTGCTTTAGTTAGGATCCTGCTGTTAAAAGGACTAACTGGAGCCCAGGTGGTTGGGGAGAGAAGAGCCATAGCCAATTGCGTGCTTTATACAGGTCACCAATGAAAGACGGGTGGGTGGATCTGTTTGTTTTTCCTAAACTGGATTAAACCATGTTGCATTTCTATGACTGAACTCTGAGAATAAAATCTCTCAGCAGTTCAGTGGTGCTAAAGACTGAAAGAATCATAAAAAAAAAAAAGCTTAAAAAAAATCCTGACAAAAAAAAAAAACAAATGAGGCAAACCGGGGCAGATTAACTACAGGGACACACCACAAAAAAGAGAGAAGATGCTCCAGGGTTACGTTCTGCTTCAGGAGCCATGCTGCTCTATTGTTTACAGAGTTGAGACAAGTTTTGTGCCTATTCCTGCCCTTGGCTCAGGCTCTGAATCTGCTAGGCCCAAAGCATGTTTTTGAAGGCGGTCTCCTTTCCTTGTTCTGCCTTTGTGGCCTGTTGAGACGACTACTGCCAGTGTGTAGGTGTGGGTGCTCTAACACTCCCCATCACGCCTGGGTGCAGAGGCTGAGTGGAAGTTGATGGTGAATACTTGATGTGGTTTCCAGAGTAGGCGATGGCTGTGACTTGGGTTAAGTGGGAAGTATCTGTGCCAGGTAGGAATCCTGCTTTGCAAAGCAGTCACTAGCAACATCACAACCTCTGGGAAGGGAAAGTGGCAGGATATGATCAGCTTTGGGAAAAGGCTGTGAACCCATTTCTCCCTTTTTCTCCCTTTGGCTGGACGGGTTTATTCCTCTGACACCAATTCTGTTTCTGTCAGTGCTATGTTGCTTTTCCCTGCCAGCTTATAACGAGCTAATGCTCGTTGTGGGTGAAGTGAGGATCAGGTGGCTTGGTTGAAGAATGCCCCACTGCTATCCTCACACAATGCCAGAGCCTGTAATTTTTACTTCACTATACTGTCTGCTGTCTGTATTCGGTACTGTAGAGATCATAAAATATTTCTGTGCTAGAAGATCTCTGATGAATAGCACAGAGGATGGCTCAAGTTTCCATGGCAATGATTCTGAATGTGCTTCTGTCACCAAAGAAAGAGGGACTTTCAGTTGATTAAGGTTTGAGGGTTTTGCCTAAGAAAAGGGGATGGTGGTGAGACTGCATAGTAGTTGTTTGCCTGCCTTTGGGTAGTGCCTCGGACTGATAAATAATATGGAGAAAGAGGAAGCTGACATTTGGCTAATGGCAGAGATGGACTTTGTCGTGCAAACTACAGCTGGACTCCTGGACATGTTTAACTGTTCAGCTACAGATGCAGCTGCACAATCACCCAACAGTTAAGCCTGTACCATTCTCTGCCTCTCACATCTGACCATCTGCTAGGGAAAAGCTAATTAAACCAAAACGATTCTTTCTGAGATTAAATCCCAGCAGCAGAGAGAATTGAGTATAGTACAAATATTGTTCTGCTACTACTGGATGAGGGTTGCTGCTTTATTTGTACTTATAAAGAATTGCAGGCTATTCAACCCAATTGCTGTCAGGTAGGTGTTTAGCTCATGCACATTTTCCTTCTCTTTTCTATCCCATATCACTCCTAAGGCTATGTCTTGCTGAATTTTCCTACAATTCCTTTCTTATAACAGCTGAGGCTATTTTTCGTTTACATGGAATGTCATGCAAAACCAGTGCACAGAGCTGTTTTTTCTCCTAGTGCCTCAGTTTCTTTACTTAGGGAATGGAAATTGTTCCTGCCTTCCTCATTGCATGTACATACGGTGAGCATGAATCCTAGAGTTGGTGTGGGGCCACATAGCCTTGTAATTGCTGGAAGCTACCAGTGTGAATCTGAGACTCAAGACCAAACAGTTTATTGCGAAAATTTGCCTGCAGCCCTTTGAGAGTTGAAATTTAAATCTCGTAAAATAGAAAATGTGGAAGTGTGGTTCCCTTAGCAACTGAACTCTTGTGTGTACCTACAGTCCATGTTGCCATGTGATCAGGGCTTCAAAATAGCTCTTTCCAAAAAAACCAAAAAAAACCAAAAAACCAAACCAACTTACAACTCTGGTGGATTGAGCAGCTGCTTCTGGTATTTAGTAGAAGTGACAACTCACCACAATGTTCTGAGTTGTGGCACAATTTAGTTTCTGAAGGCCAGTGAGGGGTTTAGTTCTCTGCAAGGGACTCTGAGAGTATTCTCCCTACCGTCTCTCTGTACTGAACATGAAAGCCTCATTGCACTGGAGAGGAAGTTGGTTCTGTATGAGTGTAGTTCAGAGACAGCAGTAGAAGGTGGCGGTGATGAGAGGGTGATAGTTGCATTGCTGGAGTAGATGTGAGGAAGGTTTGAATGAGCTCAAAGAGACACAATTGAAGAAGGTAGAGATAAGAGTAGCAAACAAATTAAAGTAAATTAGGTCTTGATAGTCAGGAGGAACAGTTCAGATAGTTTTGAATGGGTAAAAAACACAGTAATTTTGGAATTACTGAAGTTTAATTTTGACAGCTATGTTTGAAGCGTAAAATGCTGTGGGAACTGGAGAGATGAAAGGTTTTAGACTATGGATTTGTAGCACATTAGGTCTTTGACCTCAGGCTTGTTTTGACTATGTGTTTACCCCCACAGTTAGCAGGAGAACTTCATCTTTTGGTGGAAGAGGGGCAGTAGGAAGACCATGCCTGGAGGCAGTTAGATAACATGCTCTAACTCCACACTCAAGTTAGCTCAGATAAGCTGTTGGTGAGCCATACCCTTAGGAATGAGAGAGTGGGGAACATTGCCTTCCTGGTGTCTGAACTGCTCCAGGTATGTTGGACATCAACAAGCAAAAGCTGAGTGGGTGTATAGAAAACAGGGTACACTACAAGTATTTGTGATCACCCTTCCTCTCTTGCTTGGGGAGAGTAGAGAAAATGTTATGCCATGCCAGTGTGAGCATTGTGATGATGTTTAGTTGGTATAGGAGTAGTGAGACTTTCAAGTCATATAGGTGCCAATACCTTTAATACTTAATATACCTTGTGTAGTGTGGTTAGCTGATACTGATTTGAAAAGAGATGCACCACTCTGGGTTTTTTTGGAAGAAAACAATCAAACACAAAGACCAGCAAAACTGTCTTTAGAAGCAGAAAAGGGGGAAAAAAAGGGTTAACTTCAATATTGGTAAGGATTTTGCCGTTGCAGGGAAGTTGTACTGATTTAACTTAATCAGATTAGAAACAGCTGTGATGATATTAGTGCAGCATTCTTGTATAGACATCCTTAATTTAGTTTGTGTCTTGTATCTATCTATTTAACTTTAGTTGATTCAATGCAAAGTGCTCTTAAACTGAATTAAGAACATTTACCCGGGAGGGTTATACTGCTTTACATTATTTTCTAAGTCAATTTAATTTAGTACAGTGTATATGTAGACAAGACCTTGGGGAAAAAGCTGATCCTTTTTATTACTTGCTGAACAGTATGTCGTGTTTGGCTGCAGCCATGTGATCATGGAATGAAAGAGCCTGTTGTGGGGCATGTTGGTGGAGGATGGGCAAAAACTGATCATTGCAAGCCTTTGTACAACTTGGTCATTCTTAGCCATAGCGTTTGATTGAAGTAGATTACTCCTCCTTGTAAATCAGGCTTTTTCTTGTCTAATACAGGTGTGAGGCTCCTGAATGTTATCTTAAGGTTCCTCTTCAGACTGCAGACCTGGTTAGCGTGCTGTGTATGCAGCAAAGGCAGCATCTCAAAACCTTTGCAAATGTTTAATGTTTCAAAAGATTCAGATGGTTGAGCAGGTTTGAGCTGGACTTTTTTACAGCTAGGCAGAGCTTGAGAGAAATTTCACGCTATTTTGGTGATGTTTCCCAGTCCCTGTCTCTCCCCAGTATGCGCCTCGGTACGTTTAGTGACTTCTGCACATACAAAAGTCATAGCCAAAGAAGAAGTTACTCTGTAAGTACTGCAGAGGCTAGTTCTTTTCCTTGTCGAAAAGGATAACTGTAGTCAATACATCTTGTGTTTTCTTCTTGCAAGTAAAGGCTCAGTGGGAATAAAACTGGCATGTGAATTACTCCACAAGCACGGCTGTCATGATAGCATTTCAGAGTAAAGCTGTCTGCTTTAAACAGCCCTTTCAGTTCTTGAAATCTGCTTTTACCAGCACCTGCAAGCATCAAGACTGGATTTAACGCCTCCTCAATGTTGCAGATGCTCTGTGGGCTGGGTCACTGCAATAACTTGTCCATCTGTCCTCTGTAAATAATGCAAATAATGTGCTCTGCTCCATTGTCTGGCTGTGTAGATACTGCATAGTGCGTTAGCCATCTGTGCATCACTGCGACTCATAGAGGGGATGTTTGGGAGAGCGTATTGAGGCAAGTATATAGGTTGCAGTAATGGAACATTCTCTATCATTGCTGTATTCTCTGCTGGAAGGATGGCTCAGTGACATTCAGTCCCTGGCACTGAGGACCTGGAGACTGCAGTTTTCCCAGAACTGCTGAAACAAGAGGACTGCTGATACTGATTGCTGGGGGTTGTGTGAGACTTAGGGAATACTTACAGGGGCTGAGAGTACATTTCTCAGCATTTGAAGAATTTAAGCTTTTCCTAGGTTGTCCTAATTAAATGCCTTTTGATTTTATGCTCTAGGAAGCTCATGTATGGGTTTTTTTCCCCTTTTCTTCCCCTCCTACACAGCACAGGAGCTGACAGAGGTCAGAAGGGAATTCCTACGTGTTGATTTTCTACAGAAATGTTCACCCACTCCCTCTTCAAATGTTTGCTTGCTGTAGTCATTCCCTAGCATGTGGTTGAGAAAGTTTAAGGCCATGGCTCCCAAATTTGCCTCCTGTTATCTACCAGCTTTTTGCCAGAAACGTGTTGTTAGAGTATCAAGATTTGCTTTTCCTAGCAGGGCCCAGACAGTTATTTTCAGGAACTTTTTAGAGTTCTCCTTATCTTCATTTGTTGTTTTCTAATGGCCTGGTATATTTCTCTTTAAATATCTGAGAAACATGCTCCAAAAGCCTTCCCATGGAAGACCTTAAAAAAACACAGGTAAGAAGTGGGGAAGGACATGAAACCAAAGGCGCAAAGATGAAGAGGCTCTGGAAGTTTGCAACCTAAACCACCTCGTGAGAGTTGAAAGGATCACTGAACAAACTAAAGGGATCAAGCTAACGGAATCACTGAACAAACTAAACAGGCTTCTGGTGTGTCAGCATTTCTGCATGAGAAGCTGCCATTAGTCCCTCATGTAGCTGTCAGTGCTTAAGATAACTTGGCAAATGACCTTTTGCCGAGATGGTTCTTGTGTGATTTCAGATGTAGCCATTAAAGGTGGTTCTATGGTTTTATATGCATTAGAAAGCTAGCGTTGATTTCCTGGTCAAAATCTCCCCTGGGTATTTTTATTCTCCATTAACATTCCTTCTGGGGATTGGATTCGGGTCTTTTGCTTCCTGTCCTGTTCCTGTTCAGATGTTAATCAGCTGTTGCGTTCTATTCCAGTTACGTGTTAGTGATGTTAGTGTTTTCTGGGTAGTGCTGATCTGTCCTGGCTTTTATGAAGGGGTTAGGGAAGCTAAGCTACTCTGAACACAGCAAAGAGAGCAGATAATAAAATGCATACTTAAGGATATGGAGTGCAACTAAATTAGAGGGACTGGGATCTTTGTATTGTGGAAGAAGGGAGTGGGGCTGTAAGGAAAGTGCAATTCTGATTACTTTTAAGAGGCTTCCACAGGTTGCAGTGGGTATGACAGACACATGATATGTCCGGTGGTATTTACATTCGACAAGAACTATGTAAGACTGTAGAGTCTAGGGATTTAATTTTCTTTGGAAATATGTTAGGTGTTAAGTAGGGCTTGTTACATGGCCTGTTGTTCAACAGCTAGCCTGATCCCTTTTTCTTGATAGCTCTTGGAATTGTTCCCGTGTAGGGAACAGAGGTTTCTGCCTAACAGTCGAGGTTAATTGGTATGGAAAAGCAGGAATGAGCAATAATCCTCCTGAAACTCGATTTTAATCCAAGAGTCACTATAATGCTATTACTCAGATCTGAATCGTGAGCATTAATGTACAAGCAGAACTGAGATGCAAGTTTCTGCATTGGGAGCTGTCATCCTTTTATTTTAAAATGAGCCTGAAAGTAGCCAGCAGCAGAATGGATCTGAATGTATTTTTAATTGGGATGCCTTCTCCAAATGAAAAGATCTCTCATTAAATGTTAAAGCATCCTTTAATAAATAACCTTGCAGTCCTTTTTCATTGTACTTGGCACCATCAATCTAGAGGTGCTGCTTTTAACTTCACACAGCTGGTTCTTCTGTCCTGGACAAGACCTCTCAATGCAGTTCTTGCATCATCCATCTCACTGGTTAGTTACCTTGATCAGGCTTACTGCAGCAGCTTCTCACGTAGTCTATCTTGAGATGTGGGGAGGCTAAGGTTGCCTCTATCCATAAGCACAGGAAGGCAACTGGATAAGTCTGTCTTGCTTTTGCTTCTCATGATGCTAGCAAAGAGACATTGCTGCCTCCTAAAGCAGGATGTGTCAGTGTCCTGTTTACCGGATATGGATTCAGAGTATAGGATTGCCCAAACAGAGTGGAAAGTCAGTTAGCTGTGGTACCACATCAGATATGTAGCACAGGACAGTAGCAGCAATTTTTTTAGACCTGAGTATTGTGTTTGGAGTTTTAGAGTACTCTGACTCGGTGATAGTTAATGTTTCTGCAGTGTTGCATTAGAAACAAATGTTGCTGTGAATGCATTATGGAATGTATTTTCTCTATCATATAAGTTTTATCTTTTGGAATAAAGCGGAAGCTTAAAGAAATGCTGCTTTTAGAAGGAAAAGGCTGGAAAGATAACACAACACCTGAAGTTAGAAACCTTCTCTGTGACATAATGGTGGTGAGGGGTCTGGAGAATAAGTTTTATGAGGAGCGACTGAGGGAGCTGGGATTGTTTATCCTAGAGAAAAGGAGGCTGAGGATTGCTCTCTGCAACTACCTGAAAAGAGGTTGTAGAGAGGTGGGGGTCGGTCTCTTCTCCCAAGTAACAGGCGTAAAGACAAGAGGAAAGAAATGGCCTCAAGTTGCACCAGGAGAGGTGTAGACTGGATATTAGGAAAAACTTTTACACTGAAAGGGTTATTAAGCATTTGAACAGGCTGCCCGGGGAAGTGGTGGAGTCACCGTCCCTGGAGGTATTTAAAAGATGGGTAGACATAGTGCTTAGAGATATGGTTTAGTGATGGTTTTGTCAGAGTTAGGTTGATGGTGATCTATGTGATCTGAAAGGCCCCTTCTAACCTAGGCAGTTCTATAATTCTGTAATCACCATATTTCTATTGAGGAGGGGAGACTGCTGAGCCTGAACACTGGTAAAGCTGCCTGTTTTATAGGGTCAGAAAAGGCCACAGAAGAGAAGGTGATGTTGAGGAAAACCCTGCAAGTCCTCTGCCGCTTTGCAGAGAGTTTTCAGCTGCAGCAAGCAGGCAGGCACTGTATGCATCCTAGAACCAAAGCAAAGTATTAGCTGCCTCAGACCTCAAGGGACTTGACATGTATCAGGAAGACAGTAAGTGTCTACAGATGTCACTTTTTTCTTTCAGTACTTTACATTTTTGTCCAAAGGGTTCCTTCTTGGACCTTTTTTTTGTATATTATGGACCTCTTTGCTGTTACTGGAGACAAAGTGATGTTAAAAGAATGGGTTGTGGTGTGGTTTTGCATGCATGCCAAGTGGCTGTTAGTTCTTGTGGGCCCTGCACAGAATAGTCTAAGCAGTTCTGTGCTAGATCACATCTGTTCCTGGTGTGTGGTAAATGTTTTCCCTCTCTCAGATCACACAGAGAGGGTGGATTTTACACTGAGGGATGCTCTCTCGTAAAACCAGCTAGAGTCAAGCTTGTGTACTGCCTGTGCAGCTGCACCAAGTCACTGTCACTGTACCCCCTCACTGTGAAGAGGAAAGAGGCTGTGTGTGTTTTGTCTTTGTAGGATATGGAGGAATCCTCAGCTTTTTGCATTCACAAAGAAAATTGTTAGGTTACCACTGCAGTCTTCTGACCCTTTATGTGTTCTTCTCTGTTTGCTGGGAAGAGGTGACTGTGGCTGATGCTGATCAGTGTGAGCCCAAGCCTTGTAGCCCTCAATGAGCCATTCCAGTGAAGCTGTAGCTGTCAATGAGCTTAGAAGTGAGAATGGAACTACAGTGAGCAGTAGGTAGAAGACAGTAGCATTGGAGCTACTGCAGACATAGCCTGCTAGGAAGAGAACTGTAAATGTTAAGGAATGTTACTGATGAGAGATGGTAAGGGCAGATAAAAGGGACCAGGAGGTTAAGTTTCCTCTTGTATTACAGTGCTAATTAGAATAGCTGAAGAGCTGCCTCCTGCTGTAGCTCCAGGCTAAAGCTGAACTTCTGCAGGGTAGTCAGAATGTGGACTTGACAGCAAGGTCCTTCAGAGGGAGGCTTGTGAATAGTGTGGTGAGCAGAATTAGTGCCGCATTCTATTTCTGGATATTACCTGTATCTGTTTCTGCTTTGGAGCACAAGGTCTGTCTGTTCTACAGAGAGTATCTGCTCATCTCTGAACAGAGGTGTGGTGAATTGAGCCTCCTTGGGATTCTTTCTCTGTGGTAGCAAAGGGTGCCCAGATATTGTAGGCAAGGAGGGCTTAACTGTGCTGTTCAGTGCAGGGGAGTCTGCAAAACAAAATTAGGTCCTGTGGTAGGGTGGTTGGAGCAGAATGATAGAGATTGTGTTCCTGGTGTTGGACAGGAATGCAGGTGGGGAAGCAGTGACCCCTGGAGCCATCTAGAAAAAACAACTGCCTTTCAGAGGTCGGTTACTGGTCTGCACAGGCATCCTGCTCAGTGGAGAGATGGTTAAAAGATCTTCCTTTTCTGGGACACAGTGAAGACAAGGAGCTTATTTCACTTCACTGGAGGGTCCTGGCACTAGATAGCCTGATGGTGCAGCAGTTTGCTGCCGAGTGCTGCCCTGGCACCTGGCCGTGGATTTTTCTGCGTGTGCCTGTCTGTTTCCATGTGTTGTGCTAATAGGTGACTGACACCAAGTTTCCTTTCTCATGTTTCAGGAGCTGTTGGCCAGATGCTGCTGGATGCTGACAGGGGAAAGCTGATTAGGAGACAAGCGGCCAGACATGTTTGGACACGTCGTCGCTTTGGATCTGTAAGTCCTTGTTTGAGCAGCCTGGAGGCACTGTGAGTATTTGTCTCTGGAAATTCTCAGATCATGAGGGTAGGTTTCAAATCTTCGTATCTTTTCCAGGTAGGTGGGAATGAGATGGCAGGTAGCATAGTTGCTGGCTCTGAGATAGGAAGCAGGACAGTCCTGTTTGAGCCTGAGGAACTGGGTGCTGAGAGACAGGGAGGCCTCTGGCATGTTCATTCTGAGCACCTCTGCAATGGAAACGTGTGTGGACCCATGGGTGCAGCTGTTCCTGGAAGCCTCTGCTTGTCTGCCAGCCCATGTGGCTGGTGGTTTTGCCTTGATGCTGAACCAGCTCATGCTGGGAGTTGGTGGAAAAGCAGATTCAAACTATGCTGGCCTGGTTCTTCCTGGAGGTGCACATTCTCCCTCTCTCTCTCTTTCTCCCCCTGTACTTTACAGCTTTGCCCCACAGAGCAGTTATGCTGTTGTGAAGCTGTTTTTTCCTGTGCTAGTTGAGACCCGACTATAGCATTGTAGTAAGGAAAGGGGCCAGACAGCTTGTTGGGGCAGGGCCAGCACTGGGGCACCTCTTCAGTTTGTTTTGGCAAAGCTTGAGTTTGCGTGGACCTGGTTGCCTGCCTGTTTCATTCGCCTTCAATCTGGCTCTCCCTGTGTGTGTACAACTGCTCCACACCCTGTGCTGCTTCCCACCTCCCAGGGCTTGTTGCTATTGACAGGGAAAAAACAGCATAACAGCAGAAATGCATCAGGGAAGGCTCCACTGCAGTCTCTCTCGTGGCAGTGATGGCCACAGAGCTGTGCTTTTACAGCTGGCTCCCAGGTCAACCCAGTTCTCTTCTTATAGTGATGGGTACCCGGGGCTTTGAACAGAGAGGAAGGTTGTTTCGGAAGTTTTTGTTGTATGCCTGGTTGGACGGACACTTTTACAGAAGCCTGTTAACAGCAAGGTAGAGCGTGGCATGCTGCTTGCTGGAGGTCAGAGAGTAGCTTTCCTTCCTCTCCTGTGGACGTGTGGGTTATCGCAGCTGTAGGCACAAGGAGGTAATGTTTTGGCTCAAACAAGAGCCTGATAAATGCCAGCTCATTTGTAGGTGAGAAGCACTGACTTTAAAGGGTGAGTGAGGTAATTGTTAGCATTACCAAGCTTTTGTACAGAAGGCTTCACAGTTAGCATCCTTCTGCAGTAGCAGGGAAGATTAGATGGGAGGGTCCCATTTCACAGGAGGTTTGTTCAGTCCTTCCTGGAACCAAGGTTCTTTGAAACTATTGCTTCATGAATTTTGAGTTTGTGTGGTCCCAGTTGCCTGAGTGCATTGGACATGCCCTTGCCAGATGCCTTTCCAGCTCTTGCTGGGCTATGTGGCCCAACTATCCTAAGCTAATTTAATTTACTTTCAGAAGATCTGATGTGGATTGGGGCAAGTACCTGGAGTTAGATGACCATCCAGTTGTCCTTGGTTATAGACATTCCCTATTCATTACATATTTATGGGATGAGATGTCAAACTGGTTATTTTGATTGATGCTAAACTATTTGTTTCTCTTCTTCAGGGCATCTGAGTGAGTGTCCCTGCTTCATGAGGCTTCGACTTTGATCCCAGGCTGGTAAGTGCTCAGGTCCTTGTGAACTAGAGAAATGATTGTGGTTTCAGCTTGGGATATCTCCACGTTCATCTCTTGTCCTTAGCCTGGCAGGAATTGACAGAAGAGTCCCCTAGATCACCTTTTTGATGGTGGGGTGTTGACAAACCTGCTTCTGGTCAGGATTTCAGCATTCCTCTTTGAAGAGAAATGTCTTCCCAGCAAGTCAGACCCATCTGTTCTGCTTGGGGATGCAGTGGAATGTGAATTTGGTATGCTGGATGTGATTTTTCTCAAGTATTAGAGATCTCTTCACCTACTTGAGCCTTTTTAGGAGAAGGGACCTTTGAGGGAATGACTGCAGCAAGGAAGAGTTTCCAGCATTGTGATGGTGGAGATGTACAGGTTAATTCTAGGAAGTTGTTCATGTCTGTGGAAAGGCATGAGAAACTTCTGTGAGCTTGTGTTTTTAGCAGAGTGGAGGACAGTTTGCAAATGTTCCTGTGAAGTGTAAACCCTGTTGTGGCTTGGAACCACTCTGTGCTTGGTGGAGACACTTCATACTTGCCAGTTCTCCCAGGGGACTCAGTCGAAGTGTCAAGACACAGCTAGGCAAGAGTTGATAAGACTCGGAGAGAATTCTTAGTGCTCCATTTAGATGCTTAACATGCAAATCCCCACTGTCCGGAACACAAAGCAAGTGAAGTCTGCTAGGTCACTGGCCCAGTGGTATCCATTGACTGCCTTGAAGGTATGGGAATGGGAGTCAAATGCCCTGCCTGTCGAAGAGGGGAGAGGGTGATCTGAGTTGAGGTAGGTCCTGCACTTTGAAGTGCCACAAGTCAGGTGCTTATGATTGCAGCGATGAGTGTTAGGATCCAGGAAGGGAAAGGGGAATGAGAAGTGGGTGCCTACCCCAAATATACAGGGACTATGAATGATGCATGTGTTGTCACTGGGGAAAATCTGGTATTGGGCTCTGCAGGGACTGCTTGTCATCTCTGAGACTTCCTGTCTTGCGTACAATGGGGTGGTCAAAATCCTGGCCGCTTGGGGAGAAGCTCCCCAAGCTTCTTGCTCTCCACTATAGTCCCAGAGTGGTGGAAAGGAAGAAGATTATTCCATATGTACAAGATAGCAGCTTTCCTTCTACCCCATTTTTGGCTCTTGTACTGCTACTGCTCTTGCAGCAGGAAGAATCCTGCCCAGCATGGCTGGGTAAAGGGACTAATCTGGTCTTTCCACTAGTGATGCTGCTGCATGCTGCAAAATCTGGCCTTAGATATCAACATCGCTGGCATTGCTCTCATATTGATGCCATCTGTGACTTGAGGGTGGTCTTTATCTTTTCTGACAGAGTGAGCAGTTATAATGGTATGGTATCTCCTTCTGACAAGCCTCCTGGGGTTCCAGTGTAAGCCAAAAACTTCTGGGTTTGGGCTCTTTAATGGCTAGAGTCTCCTCCCACATAGTCCCTGCTAACAGTGACAGCACATGATCAATAACTCCTGCTCCAGCTGTCACTGCTGCCTGTAAGGCTTGCAGTTTCCATATTGGAAGAGGCCTTTCCTAAAGAGCCTAATCAATATGCTGCTGTGAGGTCTGTTCTCGTTTGCTATATATAATCTGGACACACACAAACTACGTGAGTGAGCGTGTGTAGAGGGGGGGAGAGGATGTGCCAGCCCTCTGCTCTCACTGGCTGGGAGAAGGACACAGCTACCTCTTACTTCACTCCTTCTCCTGCAGCTGCTGCTCAAGGCTTGTGGCCACATCCTTTCCTTGCTCTATTAGCACTCTGCATGGGGACCTGCTCTGGGGCTCCAGGGGAGCCGAATTCCTGCTGGGTCACTTCTAGGGTTCGATGGAGCACCTGTGACACTCTCTTCTGTGCACTTTCTGCTGTTGGTAGGTAACCTGCTTTCGGAGCCACGCAGGTGGGAGGATGTCGAGCACAGCTCCATCAAAGAAGCCTTACCGCAAGGCACCCCCGCAGCATCGCGAGATCCACCATGAGGTACCCATCATTCGTGACGACCAGGATGGAGTGATTTTGGCTGAGCAGAGTCAGGTAACGGCTTGCCGGGTGGCAAAGGGCTTAACACCATTGCACCAGCAAACAGGGTTTGGTTACACCGAGGCAGGCCAGCTCAAGCAGGCAGAGGGGTTTGGGGTTTGTAACCTGAACTTCTCTTCATCGTGGTCCCTGGAGTCCAGCAGTGAGAAGGAAGTGACAGGGTGCAGAGCAGAGCTGAACATCAAGAGGCAGACTGTCTCACCAGGACTTCCAAGTGGTGGGAAGATGGGGCAGCGAAGTGGGAAGCGATGCCCAAACCGCAGTCATGGGCACCTCAGCAAATTTGTGAGCCGTAGCATGGAGACAGTTGTGGTGTCTGGAGATGAAAGACGCCATCCCACTTGCTCTTTGAAGAGCAGAAGCCTGGAACGCTCACTTATGTTTAAAGAGCCTCCTGAAGTCCTGACACCGAGGAAATTTCGGGTCTCCTCTACACACCTCCCTCTCAAAGGGATCCTGAAGCAGACAAACATGACAGGTACATGCCCTGAGAATTTACGCAAGTCCCACTCAGTAGAGACACTTTCCCGTGGCCGTGGCTCACGCAAGTACAGTGATCCTCAGATCTGCCTGAGCCGTAGGGAGAAGCACTCACTGGAGCACAGCAGCAGCAGCGCCACTGACTCTGTCAAGCGCAGGGAGAAGATCACAGAGGAAAAACTGCAGTTCTCCAAATTCCTGGATGAGATTACCCAGCGGGTGCTGAATCCCATCCACTTGCGCTCATTGGGAGAGACCAGGGGAGCAGAACAAGACCAGAACTCTCCCCTTTTCCCTGGAAGATCTGTGCCAGAAAGCCAAGAGGAAGGTCACCTGCAAGGGGTCAAAACCAAGCGTGCAGCTGAAAGAGCCCCCTGCCCAAGCAGAAGAAAAGCAGAAAAGAAATGTGAGGGGCTGGGAATGGCTTCGTGCCAGAGAAAGTGTGCCAAGGAGGCTGAGAGAGCTTCCAGACTAAGAAAGAAACCCATCCCTGGGAGGAAGGACAGTAAGGAAAAACTCCTTTCCTTGGAGAGAAGGGTAGTAGATCTGTGTCAGTATGAGCTGCAGCAGCTGGCAGACCAGGGGCTGGCAGGGACATCCTCTGGGCAGCAGCACTCACTGTCTTCATGGAAAAGCAGTGCAGAGGGCAGAAGGGATGAAAGCAGTCCCTGTTCACGGCTATTACAGCCACACCATCTGTGTGCTAAACTTGGGCAGAAGCGTGCAGTGGAGCCGAACTACTCAGAGAAAGGATCCTTCTCCACTCCAACACGCTGGAGTCGGGAGGAGGGGCCTGCCCCATCTAGATCCTCCCCTTCCTTCAGTCTGGCACTAAACAAGGTAGGTGCCAGGGCCACCTGCTCACAGATGGGGGTCTCACAAAGGCCAAAGCCCCCACCTCTATCTCATCTAATCTGTAATGCTAGTGGGGAGAGTGAGAGCAGGCCCCCAGAGCCCATGTTGTAGGTGCTTAACCACCAGAAACTGCTCTGTTGTGGGTGCCACTCATGGCTGTGCTCCAAGTTTGGGTATATCTTCCTGGGAGGAACCAGTTTCCCTTTGGCCCTAGGAGTTACGAAGACAGGAGCTGGTGCTGTTCACCCCACTGCAGACTTCCCAAGTGTTTAAGCCTTTTCCTCTTTTCTCCAGCCTACTTAGGGGCCATCGCCTCATTTTAATAGAAATTGCATTATCCCCTTTGCCTGGTCACTAGCATCTGCTCTGTGTGTATTTGTATGGGTAGGGTATGCAGTTGCTAGATAATTCTGCATGAACTAACTGATTGCCACGTGGGGTCGGAACATAAGAAAAGAATGGATTGATGCTTTCTTTGCCTTTAGGGACAGGAGGCTGCATGCAGGTGGTAAGGACCATTCTTTTGAAGTGTGAGTTGATGAAGGAAGCAGCCCCATGACATCTTGGGGCCAAGAGTGACGTTTGCCTTCTGTAATATTGCTAAGAGCTCAACAACCTCTTCCGCAACTCTCTGTGGCATGGCCTCGCAGCACAGAGCTGGCTGTGACACTTAATGTTCAATCGGAACTGTAGCAGTACTTTGGGTTTGTGCAGTGCTGTTGGTACCAGGCACCAAAAATAGTCTATGGGCAGCTTGGACTTTGTGAGAGTGGTCACAGTCTTGGGCTTTCACTGAAAATGTGGTTGCTTCTAGTGCTAACTAAATCTCTCCCAGATGTGCTGACTGGCAGCAGCCACCTCACAGGGTTAATACAGAGAGTGCAAAGGAAGTGAGAATAGCTGAGCCATGTGCTATTGTCACTGTACTGTGACTTCTTGTTCTGCAGGTCCCTGCTCCAGCCATCTCTGGGGATCTTACCCAGAACGTTAATTTCTTTCACAGGCTTTTCTGACCTTTGGTGTTTCTTACGCTATCCGAGAATACTTACAGTGGCTGGTTTCAGGTCTGCAGAAAGAAACCCTTTTCACAGCACAGTCTGGATGGTGTAAATGGTAAAAACGTTTTTTCAGCTCCCAAACGATGAGTTCTTTTTGTGGGGCTTCAAGGGTGTTGTGATTGCTGTGGTGACAATTTAATCCTCAGTGCGTGCTGGCCTGTGAGATTCCTGCTACCCACTAACTGTGGATGTGGAGGAAGCTAAAACACCAGCTAAGATGACGATGTTACAAGAGATGCTGAGTTTGCACCACGGGAGACTAAAGTCACCTAACTTGTGTGGTAGTTTCTAGTCTAGCTGTTCTACCCTGAACCAGAACACGTAGTCTGTCCTGGTATCAGACAGCTGTGTACAGATCCTAGCAGCTCTAAGCTTGCCTAACATGACCTGCCAGATCAGGTGAGGAAGAGTCACAGGTAGAGTCTAGCAATCAAGACTTTGCCCTTTAGTACAGTGTGAAAGACCAAATCCTCTGAAAGAAATCTCACAGCTGTTTTCTTCCCTGTGCAGGAACCCTTGACGGACGCAGAAAGGATGAAGTAAGTGTCCTGCTCCCCCTGTATGCCTGTCATACTGCAACTGTGTGCGTGCTGATTTCTCACATCCTGCCTGTGCCACCTGCACAGCGAAGCTGACAGGCCCTGCGGGCTCCCCTCAGATCTTCAATCTTCTTGAGGCCATGTGGGCATGTCTGTGCCTTGCCAACCTCTGCCTTGCTTGTCTCTGGCCCTGGAGGAGGAGGGACATAGACCCCCACTGCAGGTGCAGGGAGAGGAGTTGGTGGGTGTGAAAAAAAGTAGGAGATGAAGCCTTTAATACAGGTGGAGAGGAGGGTGCCTTTTTTAACTCTTGTTGCTGCCACTGTTTTGGTGTAAGACACCAGAAGCCTGCTGCTGACTGAGGGTGAGAGCTGAGCCCTTTGCTGGTGGTGATGTGGGACACCAGACAGCTGCTAGCACTGAGCTGCAAGACATAGCAAGGAACAAGGCTGCACTGCCAGAGAGAAGCCATGCTTCTGGGTTTCTCTGAGCAACTGAGCACAAAGGAATGAAAAATGACAGGAAATCCTTCTGACCACCAGGCGTGTCTTGGCTGGGGAGGAACAGAGCAGTTTGTGTTGGAATGGGGTTGACTGGCAGCCGTGATCACATCTATACATGCACTTCACCACCTCTGCTTCTAGGCTTAAGGTTGTATGGAGTCCTCTCTTCACCATGTATTAAAGGTATGAGGGCTTTTGAACAGTTTCAGGGGAGGAGAAAATGATTTTACTCTTTTTGCCTTCAGCTCCTCTAACCTGGACTGGGATAAATTATTAAGCGAGTTTCATTCACCAGTGAGGGAGGACACTGGAGCTGCACAGCTCATCTGGCTAGTGGGCTTTATCCAAGCGCTGTAACCTGAGAGGGAGCTGGGAGCTACGGCTCGCCAGCTGGCATGTGCTTCTTTGCCCCAGCTCCAAGAGAGTTTGAGTCTCCCTCTCCTGACAATGATTCACCTTTCGCTGTGTGCGCTGGAGTCTCCTGCTGGTTCAGTTCCTGACTTTCTGGGGCCTCTGTGTGGGGCCCTAGAGGAGGACAGCGGGGTGGTGGTGGTGGTGTGGAGTACCCCTTGTGCACTCGGTGGTACCTTGTTTCTGTGTGCCCCAGGCTACTGCAGCATGAGAATGAGGAGCTGCGCCGAAGGCTGACATATGTGACTAACAAAATGGAGGCGATGGAGAGGGAGCTGGAGTCAGGTCAGGACTACCTGGAGATGGAGCTGGGCCAGAACCGTGAGGAACTGGAGAAATTCAAGGACAAATTCCGTAGGTATGGAAAACAAAACAAGAGGGATAGAGCTAGAGAGATCCTTCCCACCAAGGACTCCCTCAACAAATGTGAGCAGGCTGTGCCGTCTTGTGTAAATCAAAGGCATGCTGCATCCTCAGAAAAGTGCACCCCAAGATGGTAGGAGAGTTAAAGGCTCTGCAGCCATTACTTCCTCCGGGGTACGGTGTAGGAATGCTGCCAGCACAATAGGCCGACAACAGCGAATTTTTCATCTATTGGATATAAGACAGGATCCAGCTTGGATGGTTGCCCCACATGTGCAAAAGGAGCCACTAATGGCTGCAATAAAATACATCACTTTACCTGGAAAGTACTTCAGTTAAAAATCTAGTCGCTAGTCACATGCTTCTACATGACATAACTTAGAGGAGTCCTTCAAAGTCATTCACATACTCCCTGTAAGATCCTTTCACCCAGCCAGCCTCATCTTGCCTACAGTAACTTGGGGTCTGAAGGCCGTTATGTGGCAGAGGCGAGGCATAGTTAAAATGCCTGGTTGTCTTAGTGAATACCAGTCTTTCTGGAGTTAGTTTGCTTGGCAGCTATGAAGGGAACTTGAGCAGGTGCCTGAGATCCATTCGGATGTATGTCTTCTTTCTGTAGGTTGCAGAACAGCTACACTGCTTCCCAGAGAACCAACCAAGACCTGGAGGAGAAGTTGCATGCCCTGGTAAGTGCCCTATTAAGTCACTACAGAGAGGAGGTGGAAGGAGCAGATGGGGAAAGGGGCCCTGGCTTTACCCAGCAGATGTGGCAGTGGGTGAGGGGTGAGATTCTGGCCATGATCATCTACTCCCCATTCCAGCTAGTGTCATGAACTAGTTTCTTGATTTGTTGAGCCCCTACTTGGTTATGCACGTGAGCTTTGGTTCCCCTCAACATAATTGCATGGTATTCCGTCGTGTTGCTTCAGTCCCTCTCAAAGGGCCAGGGTTATGTTAGCCAGTTTTGGGGTGGTCGTCCTGGGAGGATGGGGGCAGTCAGAGCAGAGCCAATGTGCGTGTATGTCTGTTGTGTGCATTCATAACACTCATGGCTGTTTCTTTTCTCTCCCTCTCCCTCTTTCTCTCTTTCTCCTCCCCATGCTGCCGCTGGCACACGCTGGGCGCACTCACCTCTCAGGCCTCTCTCAGCCAAAGCTGGATTTTTGCAGTTGCGTCTTTTCGTTTGTGTGTTTTTTCTTTTTTCCTCTTTACGTGTCTCAGCCTGTTGGTTTCATTGTCAGTCCCACATACACCATCCCAGATGGAGGGGCCCCAGCCCTCGTCCAGCCAAGGGCTCACCTGGTATCCAGCAGCTGCCCGCAGATGCAGCAGGTCCTAGCTTGCAGTGCTCCAACTTAAGAGCTTTTGACTCCTAGCCAGCTGGAGCATGGCGTGCTGGGAAGTGGTGCCCATAAACCGTGGCACTGCGCAAGATGTGGATGGCTGTGAGCCTCATTTGCTCCTTTTCCTTTCCCTTCTGGGCTGTGAGCAGGCAAGTCGAACAGCTGAGGTGCTGATTGCCTCCATGTAGTTCAGGATGAGATGTTTGTGGTTCTAGTGCTTGACTTTCTTGGGTTAATATTCATTGTGCTGGTGCCTGAAGAGACTACATAAAGGAAGCATTGTCCTCCCCTACTGCCTTGTGTGGCACTGTGATCTACCCCTCCTGAATAGCTGGGCCCTAGTGGTCACAGCCTCAGAGCACCCTTGGGCAGTGTTGGTTGTTCTGAGCTGTCGCCGCTCTCTGATGTTACATTGGGGTCTCTATCTGCCCTGTACCTGAACAGGGAATCTGAAGAGGCAAGATTGCCTGCTTTAGGGAGGGTGCTAACTGAGCTCCAGATGAAGCTACACAGGTCCTTTTTCTTACTAGAGCAAGGCTTAAACTCTTTCAAGATGGTATTCTCTCCCTGACAAACAAACCTTTTGTCCATTCAGCATTGACTGCTGCATCTTTTTGGTCCATATTCTTGTTCTGTTGCCCCGGAGAACAGAGCTGGGTATCACAAGCTCAGAGGTCTTTGCTGCCAATGGCAGGATGGGATTGACTGCTCAAAACCACTAGCTTTCCACCAGACACCGTGTGAACCAGGGCAGAGAGGAAACATGGTTGTGCTGCAAGAAGAGATACTGCATTAAGGAGGTTCAGACTCAGCCTGTTGTCTCTGTAACTAGCAGAGTGGCTAGCTCTGTTTGGCTTTTGGAGTCCCTTCCTTGGTAAAGAGCCAGGCTGTCCCCCTTGTCTGTCTGTCTGTCTGGAAGTTTTTGTATCCCAGCTGAGCATGTCATTGTGCTATGCTTGGGCTGAGGTGGGTGGTGAAGCCAGATTCTCCTGTGCTGGGGAGATTCACATTTCATGTTCTTGCATCCCAGATTAAAAAGGCAGAGATGGACCGCAAGACACTGGACTGGGAGATTGTAGAGCTCACTAATAAATTGCTTGATGCCAAAACCACCATCAATAAGCTGGAGGAACTTAATGTAAGTAACCCTCGGTGTTACTCAATGTAAGTCACCCTCAGTAAGTTTGCAGATAACACCAAGTTAGGCAGTGTTGTTCTGCTTGAGGGTAGGAAGGCTCTACAGAGGGATCTGGACAGGCTGAATCAATGGGCCGAGGCCAGTGGTATGAGGTTCAACAAGACCAAGTGCCAGGTCCTGGACTTGAGTCACAACCACCCCAAGCAGCGCTACAGGCTTGGGGAGAGTGGCTGGAGAGCTGCCCGGACGAAAAGGACCTGGATGTGTTGGTTGACAGAGGGCTGAGCGTGAGCCAGCAGTGTGCTCAGGTGGCCAAGGAGGCCAACAGCATCCTGGCCTGTCTCAGGAATAGTGTGGTGAGCCGAACTAGGGAAGTGATTGTCCCCCTGTACTCAGGACTGGTGAGGTCCCACCTCGAGGACCGTGTCCAGTTTTGGACCCATCACTACAAGAAAGACAATGAGATGCTGGAGTGTGTCCAGAGAAGGGCAACGAAGCTGGTGAGGGGTCTGGAGCACAAGTCTTATGCGGAGCAGCTGAGGGAGCCTGGAGAAAAGGAGGCTGAGGGAGACCTTATTGCTCTCTACAACTACCTGAAAGGAGACTGTAGCAAGGTGGAGGTGGGTCTCTTCTCCCAAGTCACAATAGGACAAGAGGAAACGGCCTCAAATTGTGCCAGGGAAGTTTAGATCAGGAAAAATTTCTTCACTGAAAAGGTTATCAAGCACTGGAGCAGACTGCCCAAGGAAGTGGTTGAGTCCCCATCCCTGGAGGTATTTAAAAAACTGGTAGATGTAGTGATGAAGAACATGGTTCAGTGGTATCTTGTCAGTGCTAGGTTAACGGTTGGACTTGATGATCTTAAATGTCTCTTCCAACCAAAACAATTCTCTGATTCTGTGTCAGTCTGCAAATGGCTGTAGAAATGTGTGAGGTGTGGGCTTTTCCTCTTGTTCTTGTGTAAAGGAGCATGTGAATGACTTCAGTGTGTATGAAAGTGTGAGACCTGCACACAACAGTAGGGACAAACAGAAAAGGGACTGAGGGGTTGTGCAAGGAAGAACTGATCTTCAAGTTTGATTTATTTGCTTTTTGAGCATAGGGTTTGACCTGAATCCAGCCTGTACCAACGGAGGGATCATTTACTCTAGAGCTGGGAGGGAGCTGATGCCTTTTCTACACCATAAATATACAAGTTCTTGGATCTGGTGCTTGTTTCTATTAATTGCTCTCAACTCCCTCCAGTCTGTCTGTCTGCAAAATGCCTGGCAGTGTCTTCAGGCATGACCGAGAGCTCTGGGATGGAATAGCAAATCTGGTAGGACTTTTGGAGCGTGTTAAAATCCCCAGAGGGTGAGGGGTTTGAAAGACTGACAGAGTATATGCCTGGAGCGAGGGCTGGAGTTGAAAAGGACGCCTTGGCTGAGTTGTAAGAAAATAACACAGGGGTGTGGAGAGGAGGGAGTGGCAGGTGCCCTCATGAGCGATTCATCAGATCCCACCTCCTGTTTCTGTTCAAGCAGCATCTGGTGAGGTGGCACCTTTTCAGGTAAGGGACTGGGCCAGTCTAACACTGTTGTACACCTGTGCTTTCTTTTGCAGGAACGCTATCGACAGGACTGTAACCTCGCAGTACAGCTGCTCAAGTGTAACAAGTCCCACTTCAGGAACCACAAGTTTGCTGATGTGAGTAGCACTCCGCTGAGGTGGGGGAGAAGGGCTCATGGTCTTTGCCTGCATCTTGGTTTCTCTGCAGGGCTGTTGGCTTCTCATCCTTCAGCCTCAGATAGAGGCCGGGGGGGGAATCCTGTTCCCACTCCCACTGGGAGGGCAGCACAGAGCCTCTGCCAGCTCCTCTTTCACACCAGCTCCATTTCACAGCTCGTCCAGGAGCTGTTATAAAAAGCACAATAACCTTGAATTTGATAGCCTGCTGGGTGCCTGATGGGAGCTAGCGGGAGGACAGACCTCTCTCTTACCCTGCTCTATCCTCTTCCCTTCCTCACCTGGCCACATGGAAGGGCCATGGTGCCTGATAAGGAGCCAAGCAGCAGTACTGTGTCCATACTTCTCTTCTTACTGAGGAGAAATGTGGGAGGCAGCATTCAGGGTGTCTTTTAGGCCTTCTTAGTGAGAGAAGCTGGTACCAACTCATACTCCCCCTTGTGGGATCTGTTCAGCTCATCCTGCCCTCAGGATGAGCAAAGACAGAGTCTAGACCATTCATGTTAGTAGCATCACTTCTTCAGTTGGAAGTATCATTCAGGCCCTTACCCCATCTCTCTCTTTGCTGTACCCCTAGTCTCCGTTCCTTCTTATGTTCCTCTCAGCAAAACCATGTGCTTGTCTTTTTTAACTTAGCAGGTGACCAATTTGTCACCCTGTCCCTCCCCCATTGTGTCTCAAATTAGCACTCTTGAGGTCAGTGTATCAGTTACTGCTAGGGTAACCTTGACCTCTCTCCCAGCTGTCTCCCCTCCCTGGAGCTCTGAATTCTGCCCCCCAGAGCGCCACGTGGCTGCCACTGGAGTCAGAGTTGGAGCAGCTGTGCAGACAGTCTGCCTCAAAGCCAGCTGTTGCCATGCAGTGGTGTGCCCTCCGTCCCCAGCTTTGGGTGCAGTTTCCTTCTGGCTGTGATGGGACAGAACTTGCTGTGCCACTGAGTGGCTTGTGAAGCTCTGCTCTCCACTTCATGCTGTTCTTATGTGTGATGACCAAGGTGAGAGCAGCTCGGCAGGGTGATGGGGAGAGCCACAGTACCCATTTGCATGACAAGGAGCAGCGCTTACCCTTGTTGACACTCCAGTCCTTTGGTTTTGGTAATAAACCCCGTATTTGCCTCTCTGAGATGAAGAGAGTGAGGAAGTGGGATGAGGTGGTGGAGTTGGTGGGAACAAGGGAAGGCATCGATTCTGGTCTGCAGGCAGGCTGCCAGGGCAGCATGGCTGCAATTACCGTATTCAGGGAGCACTGTGGATCCCAGCTCTGGGGCTGTTGAGTCACTTCAATGCAACCACCAGCTGATTTTCCACAGATCAATAGACCGCTTCCTAGCATGCGCTGCCTGGACCTTGTCTCTGTACTCGCAGGCGTGGGGGGCTGAGCCCATGTGCTGCTTGTTCTCTTTGCGAACTGTGGCCTGTGAACCATGGCCTAGAAACATACGTGGATGTTAGGGTCAACATAAGGAGTACAAAGTACACGTGAAGGTTGGTTGGAAAGGGCAGATTATTTGGAACTTAATGGCTTGCATCCCAGCCCCCTTCTAATATCCTTTTCCTTCTCCCTAGCTTCCCTATGAGCTGCAGGACATGGTCAATAAGCATTTGCACAGCACTCAGGAGTCCTCAGGCCCTGGTCAAGAGGCATCCCACACATTGGCTCCATCTGATGTTGTGCCCACCTCAGTCATTGCCAGAGTCTTGGAGAAACCAGAATCTCTGGTTCTGAATTCAGCCAAGTCTAGCAGTGGCAGCTGTCCCATGGCTGAAGATGTTTTTGTGCATGTGGACATGAGCGGAGCCCCTCCTGATGCCTGCAACAGCGCGGGGCAGATGGGGAAGGAGGGAGGAGATGCGGGGAAACAGCAGAATGGTGGCTGCAAGCCGCAGAGCAGTGTGGAAAGCATGCCGGAGGAGGTGCCTGCCTTTGAGAAGCTAAGCCCGTATCCTACACCCTCACCTCCCCATCCTATGTACCCAGGGCGCAAAGTGATTGAGTTCTCTGAGGACAAGGTAAGGATCCCAAAGAACAGCCCCCTGCCCAACTGTACGTATGCTACGCGCCAGGCCATCTCCCTCAGCCTGGTACAGAGCGAAGATGAGAGCTGCGACAGGCACCGGACGCTCCCCAACAGCCCCGCTTCAGAAGGACGCCGTTCGGCCTCCAGCTGTTCCTGTCAGCAGTCCCCCAAAGCAGCCAGGGCTCACGGCTCTTCCCAGAGCAGCCCGTTCAGCAGCCCTCCCCAAATCCCGAGCGCCTTCGCCAGCTCTGCCAGCTCTGAGGAGGACCTGCTGGCCAACTGGCAGCGGATGTTTGTGGACAAGGCACCCCCCACCTCAGAGCGGGTGCTGATGAACCGCACGGCCTTCAGCCGCGACACAGCCCCTGAGCTCCAGAAGAGGTTCAGCCGCTCCATGCAGGAGCTGGGCAGAGCAGCCTCGGGTTACTCAGACGGCGAGGAGTCTGCACAGAGCTGCAGCTGGACCGTGAGCCGGGACTCGAGCGTGGACACAGACAGCACTGAGTCCAGAGCCCGCAGGAGCCATTTCTCCTCAGACTATGGTACAGATTTCTCCCAAGATGAAGCCCAGAAGCTGTTGCAGGGAAGTGGTGAGGGCACTGCTGAGCCTGGAAGCCCCTCACCAGAGAAGCACAAGGACTATGTGGACCTTGGCTTGCCTGAAAGCCCATCTGAGGAGAGAGAAATGTTGCTCCAGGGAAGCAGGGAGAGCAACCAAGGAGGTGCCCAAGAGGAAAGTGGAGAAGCCAGGGTCAAACCTCCCTTCAGTCGTCCACACCGCAGCCCCAAGAGGATGGGGGTCCACCACTTACATCGCAAGGACAGCCTGACACAGGCCCAGGAGCAGGGCAACCTTCTCAGCTGAGGCAGGGCAAGAAGCAGCCACACACTGCAGGGCTGTGGGCTGCCTCCATCTGTCCACCTCCTGAGGGAGAAATCTCCCGTGGTGTACCCTCCTCTGGGGGGGGGGGGGTGCTCTGCTCTGAAATTTTCTATTTATTCTCTTCTTTTGCTACCTGGAGGAGCTGAGGTCTCCCTTCCCCGGTACCTCAGACCCACAGTACTAGCACACACAGTGTGCAGAAGCACACCCACTGCCCTGGCACACTCAGCTCTCTTCGCAGCCTCACACTGGTGCCTGTACCAGAGCCTATTCTTGGTACCCCTCGTCCTGGTGCCTGTGCCTCTTTATGCTCACATCTTCCTTCCCTCTTCCCACTCAGGTACCTGAGGCCCTGGGTGCTCTCATGCTGGTTGCCCACAGCTGCTCTGCTCTCTTTTAACTTGTGCCAACAGGGCAGGGTGCCTGTGTGGTGGTGTCTGATACCCTGGGAGCCCGCAGGGGCCGCAAGTGGGGCACAAGGACTCTCCCAGCGGGTGGCTGTGGGCCCTTGGGGATATGCTGGGATTGCTGGTGTCTCATTTTCCTGCTAGGTTTTGTTTTTCTCGGCTGCCCTCTGGGTGGTTCTCCAGAATCTGCCTCTGCAGGTCCCCATTGCTTGGCTTCTGCGTCAGGCGCAGCACACGGATGCTGGAGCTGTGGCGAGGGGCATGGGTGCTGCCTGCCGAGGTGGTTTGGGGAGGCGCTGCCTGCTAGGCGCTGGGGTTTGTGTTTGTGTGTCTCCTCCCTCACACCTCTTCCCCCGCTCTCTGTGCTGTTGTTTTGTTTTGAACGGTGCTGATGCTTTGCTCTTGGGTGGGCTTCTTTCTTCTTTCCAAGCCTTTGGTTTTGGGGTGTATTGTTTTTTCTTTCTCCCCGCCCTGCATAAACAGACGCAGCCGTTGGCAGCCGGTCCGATGCCTGCATTGAGGGTGTGTTGAGTAGGCTCAGCTCTTGGAGCCGTGCTTCTCTCTGATCCTGGCTCCAGCCTGCAGAAACCCCTCCAGACTCGAGAACAAAGTCTCGGCCCGGGCGAGCAAGGCGTGAAGGACGCTACTGGGCTTTTCTGGGCAGTGCTGGGTTGCAGGGCCAGTGGGGATGTGAGGGCAGCGTGCTGAGGAGCTGCTCCCTGCAGACGCACTACCTCATGGCTGGGCACAAGCCCTTTGCCAGGGTCTCCTCGCGCACCCCCCCTTCTCTGGGGGAGGCTCCAGGCTGGCTCTGGGGCCTCTCTGGGGCCTCCCCTTCTGGGTAGGGCCTCTCTGCGTGTTTTTCCTAGTCTAGCGTGATATTGTGTGACTTTTCTTCGCAGTCTTGTGTGCTCGGTGTCTTGTTTGGGGGGGAGGGAAGGGGAGACGTCTGTAGATGTAGGGTTTGGGGTTGTTTTTTTTTTTTTGAGGGCTTACAGAGCCCAGGTGTCCTGTTTTAATTTCGTCCTGTGCCCTTGTCTATCTGGTGTTTTTTGGCTCCCCTGAGGGTGTGAGGCAGAGAATAGCCTGGTTCTCTGAGCTGTGTCCCCTTCACGCCCTGCCGGCTGTCCTCAGCCTGGTGTCTGTTTTTTGAGTTGGGTTTGTGTTGTCCTCCCACCCTACTCAATGAGGGCTCTTGTCTGGGCTGTAGGAGGGCAGCCCTCTGTCCAGGACGGAGCTCCCATTCATTCACTTACAGCAAGATGCGCAGCCAAGACCTGCCTGGGGGCCCTGCCCCTTCTCCAAAACCCCCATCTCTGCAAAGGGCCTGCAGCTTGCAGCTGGGGCCAGGCGGGGCTTCAGCTCAAGCCTGGAGGCTCCAGGGCCTGTGAAAGGGAGCTGCAGGCCTCTCTGGCGGCTGTGTTTGTTGGCTGTGTAGGTTGGTTTGTCTGCCCTGGCTTAGAGCTGCTGCCAACACACTCGCCTCTTTTCCCCACCTCTAACAGTTGTGGAGGTTGATGCCACCCTCTGGCGGGGAGGTGGGACTCAGTATTTCACTACAGTATTTCGCTTGATACCTGTGCAAACAAGCTGGTGCTGAGAGTGGGAGCCTCCTCTGAGCCGGTAGGGTGTTCATCTCCCCTGTCCTGAACGTGGTGGTGGGGTCCTCGCATTTGCTCTCATCAGCCACCTCGCTGCGGCGTTTCTTCTGTTCTTCTGCAGCCTTGTTGAGGGCTTGCAGCTGCCAGCTCCTGCCGCACGGACATCTCCTGGCGTTGGGCGCTCACCGAGTGAGCTCCTCCGGCTCTGGGGCTGCTGGTGGCCTGCCTGCGGACAGCACAGCCCCTCGGGCAGTGGGGGAGGCACTGCCCCTCAGGGCTCAGCGCCATGCCCCCTGAACCCTGGCATGCTTGTCAGGGGACAAAACCCACTCTTGCTGAAGCAGCTGGTGCTGATGGTGCTGGGCAGAGCCAGCCTCCCTCTGCTTTAGGTTGAGGTAGACTTAAAAGCAAAACAGTGGAGAAATGGAGGGGCAGCAAAGGGGTACCCAGCACCTCACCAGACACATCTGCTTTGCAGTGTTATGCTGCTGGCAGAGGCTGAGGGGCAGCAGCGGCCTCAAGAGGAGCAGAGCCCTCTCCCGGCAGGCACATTGCCTGCCCTCTGCACTCCTGCTCACCTCCAGCAGTACTGGCTCTGGGGCCTTGAGCTGACCCCACTTTCAGTGTCCCAACTCCAGACTGTTAATCTGTAACTAATGTGGGTTTTTTCTGAAATTTTCAAACTGATGTATATTTTAAGACCAGAAATAAACTATTTTAAAAGTAGGTGGCGATGGCTCTAATGTTCTCTCTGTTGGTTAAGACCTGGACCAATCCGATCCTGAGCGTGTGAGGGAGCAGAGCCTCTCATGGTACATTGTCCCAAGTTTGAACTGCTTGTGCCACCCATTAGCTCTCCCAGGAAAAGCGATCCTGTGACCTGTAAGCTTTCCAGGTGGCTGTGAATTCATTGGTCATCCTCAGTGTGCCCACTTTGGCAGCAGCCTGGTGCAAGGTGTTTGTGCAAATCAAGTCACCTGGGCCAGAGAAGGGGTGCAGACCCAGGCAAGGAGTGATGTGTGGGATGAGCGGTGTTTTACTTCTATAAGTGCATCCAAGCTCTGGAAACTGCTCTCTGGGTCTGGATGTAGGCTGTCAGCTCAAAGATCAGACTGAGCCTGCAGACCAGAATCCATTCTTCACAGCAGCAGTTGTGTGACTTCTGATTCAGAAGCTGACAGCGGTTTAAAAAAAGGGCAGATTATTTAACCAGGCATCTTTGAGAAACATTAAAAAACAATGTGGGCAATTTTCACATTACTTCAAGGCTGAGGAGGCTAGGCTTGTGAAGACCTCTGCAGTGCAGCTGCTTGTGCTGCGAGCAGCCTCGGTGTTCCTCGTAAAATTCTGCTTATCCCATTTCAAGTATTTTGCTGGCTGTCCTTCTGTCTGATCTGTGTCTTGGCAAAGGCCTCCACATGCTGATCTAGAATAGGATGAGGTGTAGCTAATTCTTTTATTATTTGTTGGTGTTCTTGAAGCCCCAGCTCTCAGGGTCACGTGAAAGTATCAGTTCTCAATTTCAGAAACTGAGAGGGGGGGTACGTTCCATGTAACATACCTCCCTCCCCGGAGTTATAAGAGTTTTATAATTCTAGTGTGACTATTTTGTGTAGGGAGGGAGAATTGGGGTTGAGAGAGGGAGTTCCTGTAGGATGCTGATAAGGACATTTGGAAGCGTTTCCTTTTTGCGTTGAATGGTGCTGCAGAGGCCGGAGGGCTGTGATGAAATTTTCTCCATCCTCCCAAGTTATGCTGCCTGTGCCCTTCTGACCTAGGTGTATGCAAAGCCTAATGCAGGAAGAGTTTCTTGTTTCTTCGTCCCAATAATTAATGATTTTATTCTGTGTTCCCTTGAGTAGCAGCTGCTGCCACAATTTAATCTTCTAGCCTAATTAAGGACTTGAAACACGATCTTCCTTGCCTAGCTCTGGCAAAGGGCACTTGGCAGAGCAGTGAAACCTGCAGTGCTGCTGCGGGCTGAAGCCTTGGCCGGAGGGTGCGCAGCTGGTGCCAGACTCCCTGCAGATGGGCTCCAGCCAGGACCCTCTCCCTCCTGGGCAGAGGGAAGGCCTAGGGGATGGCAAACTGGGCTATGCCTGACCTCCCTCTGGGGCCAGGAGGAGAACCTCCGGGGGGGCCATGACGGAGAGCTCACCCTGGCAGGGCCAGAGGGAGCCCTGTGGGCAGCGGGGCAAGGGGCTGCTGCCCCCTGCCTGCCCTCCAGCCCTCCCCACAGCTCCTGCCGCCAGGCAGAGTGACGCAGGCTCACGCCGGCATGAGCAGTGCCACATCTGTGACCTTTATAAAACTCTTGTCGTGACAGCGGTACAGGCAATAGAAAGAACATCTCTTATACACATCTGAATAAATACAGCTGGGTGTGGGGGGGTGGCAGGGCAGCGTGAGCTACACGTACAGCGACTGGACAATCACAAGCGGCCGACGGGGCGTGTGACAACACAGAGACGCGTGTAGAGGTTTGCTCAGACCAGGCTCCGGCGCTCAGAGAGCCGAGGGAGGCGTCAACAGGCGGTGAAATGTGTGAGACGACGGCTGGGGCAGCCCACCGGAGGCAGAGGCGCTGGGAGACACGCGCTCCCCCAGCAGGCACGGTGCTCTTCTCAGCAGAAGCAGGCAGGGTAGCCCAGCTACATTTCCGTTTCTGCTAAGAGGCTGTCACCGAGGCCTGACGTCATCAGGACCATCTGGGAGCTGGAATCTGTGGTGAGAGAGGGAGAAAACCATGAGCCGGTTGGGCTGCTGGAGGGCGCGGGGCCATACTCCAGCCCCAGAGGTGAGGATGAGGAATTAAGAGCACCACGGGGTGGGAAGCGAACTGCTGAGAGGATTGTGAGATTAAGTAGTAACTAGGTCTGCTCTGGCCACGCAGCAGAACAGAATTGATGTCTGGAGAAGGGGGAAGGCAGAGGCAGCAGCAAGAGCCCAGGGTGAGGATCTGCATTTGTTATCTTGGCTGTCACGCGGAACATCAGCTCTGAACCCTCCCCACATACACTTGCAGGTGATACTGGTTGTGCTGACCTAGCTCTGCCCTTACCCAGCCCTTTAAATCCGCACTCACCGCCTCTTTCCTACAGAGACGGCATCCAGGGGGCACGGGCTGGCAGGCTGCAAGCCAACCAAACCCACCTTGAGTGGTGGCATTGCCTTCCTGAGATCAGTGAACGCAGCAGGCAAGCAGCCATTCTATGGCAACGGCAGCCTGGAAATCCTGACTTTCTGCGCTGCATGAATGGAGGGTTTGTGCAGCCCTTCCCTGTCTGCCTCTGGAAGGTGAGGGCAGCTTGCTGGCTCTGCGACGGCACAGGGCGCCAGCCAGGAACGCTGCGCCTCCCCCCATGCCAAATGAATCAGCTGCAAGGAGGATGGGCACACACAGCAACTAAGAAACTCGGCAGGACACTAGTTTCCCATCCAGAAGCCTTTTTTAAACAAGAAAAAAAAAAACCCCTGTTTTTTCCTGGATGTGAGGGGGGAGATCTTTAGCGCCTGTGTGCTTCAGATCCAGTGTCCTACACATTCAAAACTGCCGCGTGGGATCTCTGTTTTGGGGATCAATTTCTGGAAACTGGATCCAAAACTTGGCCAGAGCTATCAGTAAAGGATTTTTATGGCTCTGGTAAATGAGGATACAGATGTTTTGAGGCCCAGAAAGTGGTTGTCTTTGCTGTTAGTCTGACGTGAGAATTGGGAGGGGGGAAGGACAACTAAAGGTAAAAAAAATAAATCCCAACCCCAAACCAGCAGGATCACAAGGCTTGTCACGACAATATGAAGCATCATATATACTAATGATACACAACAGGCTACTGCTGTCTCCATAATATACCTTTTTTTCTGTTAAAAGCCACTGCACAGACAGGCTGTGGCACCTGGCTAACCCCTCACGCGTTCGGGACGGAGATAGGAATAGCTGATGCTGTGCAGATTGCAGGAGGTTCTTCTGGAAGCAGTGAGGCATGACATGAGTTTTGGCTGGGATATCTGGCAAAGGACCCTGAGATCTTTAATGCTCCTGCCCTTGAGTTTTAAGACTTTGCCCAGAGATTTTGCTGCTGCAGCATCAGGGAGAACGCCTCTGAGGCACCGTTTCCACTCTTTGCAGCAGCCGCATTGTCCTTGGAGGCTGCCTTTCCAAGCACAGCTCAGCCCAACGCTATTTAATGTGAAGGTCGTGCCTGGAGGCTGTTTGGATTCCAGTTCGCAGAGAGAAGGGACAGACCCCATTCACCAACCCCACCATGAGAGACCAATGGCGCTGGAAACACCCCAAACACCCCAATTCCTACCCAGGTCCCAGAGCTCTTACTGTTCTGGCAGATCCAGGGGTTCTTCTCCCTGGCTGTGACTTCACGAGCCTCCGTCTCCTCCTCTTCCTCACCCTCTGAGAGCAGGTCAGAGATCTGCTGCTGCAACTCAGGACTAATGTTGTTCTCTGCCAGGATGAGTGTCCGTAGGGCTGTGGGGTAATTCTCCACCATGTCCAGCAAGGTCTGGGTGGAGAGCGAGATAAACAGGCTGACAAGCAGCACAAACAGCAGCTAGGCTGAGCAGAAAGAGCTTCAAAGCTCTATCTCCCTGCAAACTCCAGCCTTCCTCTTCTTACCTCTGCCTTCCCTTGGCTTTGACCTCCCTTTGCCAGGCCTTCTGAGGGCTTCCCATCTTTGTGGGAAAAGCTGAGCCTGGATTTCCTGGCTCTATTTAAAGAAGAGGGGACTGCTGTACAGCCTGTTGCTCCCACGTATCCAGGCTACTCCCCTTTTACCAGTGGGAGCTGGGGCTCTGAGAGGAGGGCCCATGCTACCAAGCCTTGGCCCCTATCTGTCCACGGAGCTTTAGCTCTGATCCCCAATCGCGAGTCCAACCCCTTACTTCTTCCAAGAAAACCAAACTATGAACAGAGCCGTGTGTTTCTCCCTGCTGAGCGGAGGGAGATCCAGGAGCCCTATGTCTGAGCTGTGGCTTATGAGCTCCTCTTGTGGCCAAACGCCACGGGCCAGGGGAAAGGAACATCAGCCCCGGGTGCAGGGAGGGAAGGGGGTGCACGGGGACTCTGGGAGGGGGATGGAGGCAAATATAGGTCCTAGGGCCCCTATAGACAGCCAAGACCTATGCCCTTGAGATGTCAGTGATGCTGTAGAGTAACTGAGGGCTCTCTTACCTGGGCTGACTGGTTGGTAAGCCCTGTTCCCTCCAAGTCCAGAACTTCAAGGGTTCGACTGGAGGCCACAGCGACGGCGAGCATCCCTGCTACCTGGTCACCTGTGGGAGAAGCATACCAGGCCTGTCAGCAGTGCCTGCCTTCCCTCATGTACCGCCACGTGCCCTCATGGGCCTGGGGCTGTCATTGAATCATCCTCTGTGTATTTCTGCCATCAGATGACATCCAAACCTCTGTTACTTTTGGGAAAAAAAAAAAAGCTGTTAGAAGAGAGACAAGGCAAAGGTACACCATTTTGTGGTTACGGCAGCAGTCACTGATTATCAGGGAGAACACAAAGGAACACAGTGAAATTGGTTTTATTCCCTCAGGAACCATGACTTCCCAAATCTCCTTCTTACTCAAGGACGTGAGGGCCTTCAACAGTCCCTGTAAGGCATCCCAGACACAGAATAAGAAGCTGAGTACCTCAGTCTAGGGGGAGGTTGGAGCTGGACAGGGGGCCCTGCACCAGCTGACAGAATGCCTCCCTGGAAAGGGGACAGACTTTTGGGAGCGGATGCAGCAGGACCAGGAGTGTTAAAGATTGATGCTAGTGAAGAGACAAGACTCCAGTGTGTTCTCCTGACATTCCCTGGCGAGTGCCAAGATACCGTAAAACTGTGACACATTCTTTTGGAAAAAAAAAAAAGGCTGCTCTCTGGTAACACCCTGTGGCCTTTCTTGACCAAGAGGAGGTACCTGGTCAGACAGGCAGGGCCTGGAGGGAGGCTCCTTTTCCAGAGGGGGTGAGGAGGGGAGCGCCCTGCTGATGCTCAGGGAGGCATGGCCTGGTCTCCTCCTCACCACCTTGCAGCAGAGCTGGAGAGAGTTGGTTTCTATGGCAACTAGTGCCAGGCTCTCCTCCTCCTCCTCCCTGCTCCGCCGCCTGGAAGAGGAAGGAGGAAGCGAGGGGATATACTGCGTCTGCCAAGCCAGCGTTGATGCCCAGGGCTTCAGGAACAGGAGAGACATGGAGGGTCAAACGTGATGACAAAGGCAGTGGAGCGGGCAAAGCACAACCTCCTTTCTGCACCTCCCCGCAGGGCACGTGGCCACATCACACAGAGCAGCAAGGCTGGCCTTCCCTACAAGCCAAGGGCACCTGGCAGGGTGCCCTCTCTGCCAGGGATCAGAAAGCACCTCTGCAAGAAACTGCTCCATCCTGCTGGTGAAGCTCTGCTGCCCTTCTAGAGCTTGGTACCCGGCCACCCACCAGCACAAACGCTGCGAGGCCGGAGTGCTGCGTCCCCTGCCCCTCCTCCCTGCCCCCCCAGCTTACCTAGGGGGTTGTAGTCCAGGTTCAATACGCGGAGCTGGGAGCTGTGAGCCACTGCAATGGCTAAGCGTCCCCAGCCTTTGCTAGTGACGCCTGGGTTGGCGCTCAGCGTTAGCTCTTTCAGGCCTGGAGAAGAGACAGAAGCCAAACCAGAGCCTTAGGGACACCAAAGCAGCCTCAGGGGAACTAGTTCAGCTAACCAGGACAGCTCTGAGTGGTGTCCCCTGTACTCCAACAGGCTAAAGGGTTTGGTTTGCTCTGACAACCGTCATCACGTATTTCACTGATCAGTGAAATATTTCACTGCTTTCAGCAGAGTCCCTCCATTTGCCCATGCTGTGACTGCTCCATTTCTCTGCTCTCCCAAACTGCATCTCGCTTACCCTAAATAGCAAGCACAATGGAACAAGTGAGGGGTGTGTGTGTGAGGTGACTGACCAGGAGAAGGAGGTGGCATGAGGTGACAGGTTGGAGAGAGGATAAAAGGGACAGCAGGCTCTGAAGCCTGCACTGGGGAGGGGTTGCCAGTTGGGATAGCAGCATGAGTGACACTGTGAGCACACAGAGAAGGGTGCTGGGGAGAGGAGGTAGAAAGCATTTTGAAAGTCAGGAGAGAGAGGTGATGTTACCTCAGCACATGCCAGCTCTCCGCTTAACTGGCCCACTGGCCTCTGATTACTGAAGATTATCCCCTGTAAAGATCTGAGTCACGATGCTAAGGCTATGACTACCCAACTACGCACTCACAGAGTGCACCCACAAGCAGGGTGGGTTTATTGTCAGTCAACTTTATTGTCAGTTCCCGGGACTGGCAATAAAGCCAGGTGCTTGGGTGGTAGCACACCATACAGTTATGTATGGTCATTATCAACATGCAAATGCAAAATAACACATTCAAAGTCCAAGCTGTCCCCTCCTCCAGTTTCAAACATTCCCGTCATGAACCAGAAGCAACCTGTTGGTCCCTGAGCTCCAAACTGCCAGCAGGACAGATCACTAAGCAGAAAGACCACGCCTGCCCAAGGGAACTGGAACCGCTCCTCTATTGCTGGGCTTTTCTACTTTACTTCAGTTGGGGCAAGAACCTCCTCAGCCCAGGCAAACTATAGAGCCTGCCTCCTCCAGGGCTGAGGGTTCACCGCTGCATGCATCTGCTCTCTGTGAAAGCCCCACCGGTCACTGTGCAGCCCACGGCCCCCGGTGCTTACCGGACTTGGCCCCGTCAGGCGGCAGGAGCCCACAGATAAGGTTGATGCCTTCATCACCCAGCATGCAGTCTCCTAGATCCAGAGCCACCAGCGAGGGGTGGATGGAGAGAGCAGGGTTGAGGAGGGCCAAGCCTGCATCTGTCAGGGGACTCCCGTGGAGGCTGTGCAGGTAAAAGGGAAAATTACTAAGCAGCCTTCTTCCTGGGGACTCACTCACCCCGCGGGGAGGGAGAAGCGGACAAAATGAGGATGACAAATCCTAAGCCCAGGTGGGGGGAAAAAACCCTGGGAAACATCTGCTGTGGGGGTCACCTGGCTGCTACGGTGTCCCTTCTCTCCCGGCCGGGATGAGGGGGTGCAGGGGATGCCAGCGGGGTGAGGGCAGCCCCCGACATGGGGACAACCTGGGTCGGAGGGACCGGGACGGAAAGCCAGGGCCGTGCCAGGCCCGGGGCAAGGCGGGGTGGAGGTAGCTCCCTCCCAGCCGGGTGCAGGGCGAGGGGGTGACCCTCGCCAAAGTCAAGGGCGTCTTTTCCTCCTCCGAGACTTAAATTCAGGGGTCGTCCCGGAGCTGCGAGCCCCGGCAGGACCCCGCAGGCCTCGCCCGGGAGGGGGCCGGGCCACCCTCCACCCCCCCTTCCCTGCCCCGCTGCACTCACAAGAGGGACTGGACGGAGCGGTTGGTCTTCAGGGCCTCGGCCAGCTGCTTGACGCGGTTGATGTTGGAGACGATGCCCAGGTTGAGGTTGAGCTGGGCCAGGGAGCGGGACTCGGCCGCCCCCCGGCAGACGTGCCCGAAGTCCCGCTCGGAGAGCTGGCAGCCCCGCAGCGACAGCAG
>VXBO01003436.1:58545-93287 GCA_013400135.1 Rhinoptilus africanus
TGACTGGCGGCGCGTGGGCCCTGCAGGCGTTCCGCGTGGACGTGATCCGCGAGGAGGAGGGGTCGCTGGAGTTCGACATGGTGGGCATCGACGCCGCCATCGCCAACGCCTTCCGCCGCATCCTGCTGGCCGAGGTAGGAGCCGGGTGGGTGGGCAGGGGCCCGGGGGTGCTCCCCAACCCCCCCCATCTCCCACGAGGAGCGGGGTGACTCGCGTGATGGGGGGCCGGGAGGGCCCTGCGTTGGGTCAGGCCTTGCGGACAGCTGCTGGGGTTGGAAGGGGAGCGCAGGTTGGTTCTGCACGCCTGTCGGGAGCCCGGAGTGGGGGCCACAGCAGCGTGAGCGGTGGCACTTGCTGCTCTTAAGGGCGCTGTTGGTGGTGTCTGTGGGTCAGCCTGCCTTTCCCTTCTTGTGGCCACTCGTTTAAAAAAAAAAACCCAAACAAACACAGGGAAGTGTGTATGTTGTGTGTAAGGATATATTGGGTAGCCGGGTTTGACAGAAATAACACTGAAAATAGTCTGCAGGGCAGTTTTTTGTGTGAAAGAAGGAGCACTCTAGCTGCATATTCTGTTGGCATGTAGTTCAGCTGTCATGCTGACTTGGTCTCTCCTCTCCCCGAGGTGCCAACGATGGCAGTAGAGAAAGTCTTTGTGTACAACAACACGTCCATTGTGCAGGATGAAATTCTGGCTCATCGCTTGGGCCTCATCCCGATCCGAGCTGACCCTCGACTCTTCGAATATAGAAACCAAGGTGAGAGTCTTGGATCAAATAGAAATATCGAACGTCTCCCCCAAAGTAGGAAATCGAGGTCACGTAAATGGAGCAGAAGTGCGATTTCATAGAGGCTCATGCTGTTCTCCCCTTCCCAGGAGATGAGGAAGGCACAGAAATTGATACTCTGCAGTTCCAGCTGAAAGTAAAATGCAGCCGAAACCCTCAGGCAGCCAAGGAATCATCTGATCCTAATGAACTATATTTCAATCACAAAGGTGAGATCTTTTCTAAAAATAGGTCCCGTTTTTTTCTTTTTTGGTCTTGGGAGACAGGATTTGATCTGTTCTCTCAGCCCTGTGAGCAGAGAGAGCTGATTCCCTCATTCTGCTAAATTTATTTTTTGCCATCTCCAGTCCTGTACAGGTCAGCAGCCTGTTTTGAGACAGCAGATGGCTGATGCTTGTGGCTTCTCTTTGCAGTGTACAGTAAACATATGACGTGGGTACCCTTGGGGAATCAGACAGACCTCTTCCCAGATGCTGATTTCCGACCTGTTCATGATGACATCCTCATTGCACTGTTGCGACCTGGCCAGGAAATAGATGTGCTTATGCACTGTGTCAAGGGTATAGGTGAGTCGTGGGTCCCGGAGCAGCGGGAGGAGGAGAGTGAGTGCTTGCATGAGGGCATAGCCACGTGAAGGGGAAGGGTGGAGAACTGGCTTTCCCCCTGGAACTTCAGGCCCTGGCATCCTTATGCTTTTGTTCTCTGAGGCCTGTCCTCATCCTTAACTCTTCATGCAGGTAAAGATCATGCCAAGTTTTCTCCCGTGGCCACGGCTAGTTATCGACTGCTTCCTGACATTACTCTCCTGCAGCCTGTTGAGGATGAGGCAGCTGAGATGTTGCAGAAGTGCTTTTCCCCTGGAGTCATTGAGATCCAGAACATCAAGGGTACTTTTTTTCTTGCTCTGAAGTGCCTTGTTCCTTACAAACCTTAGCAGAGAGTGATTTGAGATTAGAGCCAAACCTGTAGAGACAAAACCACGTTGTAATGTCTTGCTGAGCAGCAGCTGTTCATGCTATTTTCAGCCTGGTTTTATGGATGAATGGCTGTCACATGCAGATGTGTTGGGTGATGAACTGGGGTCTCCCTGAAATTCTAAGGTGTTGTGTGTCTGCCCGTAGAGTCCTGTGGCTGCTGGCTGCAGCTTCCGATACAGTTCAGTTAATCTGTAAGACTGGGTAGCGAGCTTGCTCTTTCCAGCATCTGAGTGTGGAGAAGATTTCTTGTGTCCTGTCCAGGGGTACACACAAGCTTTGTGTTTGGGTTGGAACTGTTTAAGAAGACCAATTCTGTCAGGTGGGCGCTTCGTGTTGGGAATCTGCTGATTCCTCATGTTGGTAGCTTTGCTGCCTTTGCTGATGTGGGGGAGTGCATGTTTGAGGGGTAAGCACCTGCCGTGACCACAAGGCACCCATCTACTGCGGGCACCCGTCTCGTTTAATCTTTCCCTCTTTAGGAAAAAAGGTGGCAAAAGTAGCCAATGCACGGTTGGATACATTCAGCAGAGAAGTTTTCCGTCATGAGGGTCTGAAGAACCTTGTGCGCCTGGCAAGAGTGCGAAACCATTTCATCTGTAAGTGCCCCGTTTTCCACAGGACATGGAGCCCTGCTGTGGTTTGGCCAGCAGACTGGCCAGCACGTATAGCTGGGGCCCTGCCTCCCCCTTCCGCCCCCTGTCACCAGCATTCCTACATTCATGTTCCAGTGGGTAACTGCTGAGGTGTTGCTTTGGGATTAAATGTGTTTGTGCTTCCTGTGCCAAATGTAACCTCTTCTCCCATGGCTGTGAAGATGTGGCTTGTCAGGAGCGCGGTGTAAGGGACGGAAATGCTGAAGCTGCCTAGTGGCTGTGCTGACTCCTGTCTTCTGTGCAGTTTCAGTGGAATCGACGGGTATCTTGCCTCCGGATGTGCTGGTGAGCGAAGCCATCAAGATCCTGATGGGAAAGTGTCAGCGCTTCCTGAATGAGCTGGACTCTGTGCCTATGGAGTGACCAGGCTGTAGCTGGGAAACATGTCCCTGCACTGCTGTTCTGGGCTTCCTGTATCTGCCTGCTTGGACAATTCCTCTTCCATAGGCAAGAGGTTTGAGATGGACTTGTTGAGACCTAGGCCCATCTCTTTGAATTTATTTCTGGTTGGTAATTAGCCTCAGTGAGGAGATGCACTAAAATAAAGGCTTTTCTTTACAGCTGTCTCCTCCTGTGCTGTTCACAGTTGTGAGACTAACAGAGAAGAAAGTGGCAGCAGATGTAAAGATGAATAATAGCGTTTATTTTAGATGGCATGCATTATGTGAAGAGGAGCGATATGGCAGTGTGGTAAAGCACTTCGCGGCAGGTCAGTGAGATTTAACAAGGCAGTATCAGTGTAGCGCTGTTTTGCAAGTGTCTCAAACCAGCTCTGGGTTCATTAATGTGGTAGGTAAAAGGCTGTACTGTCAGAGGGCTGGGATGCAGATCCTGTGAAGAAAGGCTGGGAGCTGGGATGTTCAGCCTGGGTTAGACGCTGGGGAGACCTTATTGTGACCTTTCTGTACATAAAGGGGACACGCAGAAAGACTTTTTACCAGGCCCTGTAGTGACAGGACAAGGGGCAGCGGTTTTAAACTGAAAGAGGGTGTATGTAGACTGGACATAAGACACTTTTTACAATGAGGGTGGTAGTGAGATGCTGGAACAGGTTTCCTGGAGAAGTTGTGGATGTTCCATCCCTGGAAGTGTCCAAAGTCAGGTTGGACGGGGCTTTGAGTAACCTGGTCTAGTGAAAGATGTCCCTGCCCCCAGCAGGGGATTGGAGTAGACAGTCTTTGACAGGCCCTTTCAGCCCAAACTGTTCTTGATGCTCTCTAATACAGTAGAGGGCTTCTCTCTGCAAAGGTGGGGTTTAAAAAACATGTGCTACAAGGACCAACTGCCCCTTCTGAAGTAGCTCAAGGTAAGACATCTCTTCCCAGGTGTGAGACTTGACTACTCTCTTCTCTCTTTCAGTGACTAAACATTGAGCAGAATATTGGGCTGGGGGAGGGCAAGTGACAGTCAAAGGCCTGTCTTCCCCCGGGGAAGCCTGGGAGGACTTGCAAGTTAGCTGCAGTGGTGAGCTCTAGTGTTAGTCAGCATTGGGTAGGTTTTGGCTTGCGAAAGTCTCTCTTGAAGGAACTGGAACTTCAGAGACTGGCTGTGAGTACTGGTGTGTCCCAGTTGGAGGCTACTTTAGTAGTCTGTGCATCTTTCTGGGCTATTGCGTCACATGTTTCTCATATTGTTTATGGGCAGACCCAGGAATAGCTATGCCATATTTTTTTTTCACTTTGGCAACAGGTACTCTTCAAGCTGTAAACTGTGAGCCAGCAGCTGTTGTGGAATTAACATAAACCAGCTCTGAGTGACATGGTGGGCATTAACACAATTGTCCCCTTTTTTCCCCCTAATTTAATTATGTAGGCTGGAATGGTTCATCCCCACCCTGATACCGTATGCTGCCTACCAGCAAAGGTGTTCCCTTTTTGGTAGCTGGAATAAGGAGTGCTAAACAGTCCTTGGGAAGGCAGGGTAGGCAGAACAGAGGACTCAGATCTTAACTGAAACAGATAAAAGAATAAAAATGAAACCATGACACCATGTGTATGAAACGGAATAGCTTTACTGACATTCAGAGGTGTAACACAACCAGTTCAGAGACAGCTTTGGATTTAAACATTCCTACAAAAAAGGTTCTAAAAACCATTTTAAAAAAACCCCCTTGTGTCTAGCATGAAGTCACAGAATGTTAAAAATACCACAACACAATAAATATACCCAGCCTTTGCTAGAGCCAGGAGCCATGTTAGCTCAGCGGTTAAAAAAGTTTGGGGCCAGGAGGAAAGTGGAGGCTGCTGGTGGAACAGCTGGGGCAAGAGAGTGAGTGGATTTCCCCAAGGCCTGCTCTTTCTTTATGTGCTCCCACCCCTCCCAGCCCCAGCTTTTCTGTCCAGTCTGTCCCAGTGGAGACACCACCTTCTCTGCCCGCCACAATTTATAACCTGTTCTGTCTCCTGGCTGGCAAAACTGCCAGCCAGCTGTGGACAGATGCTCCCAGCTCCTGTGCTAACGCTAGGACAGATTGAGTGAACCATTTGCCAGGTAAGAAGAACCAGCTTTGCAGACGGGAGTGGTTTGAGAGAGTCCCACCTCATCTAACACCCAGTTTCTGACCTAGCTGTTCCCCTCCCCTGTAAACTACAGTATAAACCCCATCCCTCCCGCCCCACCAGGCACTTCTCCGAGAAGTACCAGGCTGGGTGAATACACAGGCTACTGCCACCTCCACAGCGAGAGGGGGAGGAGATCCCTTTTGGTTTGCAGGTGCTTCAGATATTGGTCCAGATTTTGCGTACCCGGCACTGGCCATGTTCTAGTCTACAGGGCATGGTAAAAAGAAATACTAATTAAAAAAAAAAGGAATCTTTCCTGCTCCCCCTGAGAGATGTCTAAGAAAGGCTGACACAAGGCAAAAGCCTTCTGTTTGGCTCTGGGTAGAACAAGCTGTGTGATCATCTATATATACATTGTGCATGTATATATACGTATGACAGCGTCTGCCTCCTAGAGAGCAGCTGCACCTAAAAAGGCTTGATCTCAGAGGAGATCCTAGAGCACTGCTGGGCTTCCTGGCACACAGCCCTCAGCCCCAGGCTCAGCATCCTGCAGGGAAACGGATTCATCAGAATACCAGTCCGCTAGGGACAAGTGCCGAGAGGCATGGCAGGAGTGTCCGATGTGCTCCCTACTAAGCCTGGCTACTAGCGCGCAGAGGAAGACGAGCCTGGCCCCTTTTCACATGGCGCACTTCTCTGCCTTTTGCGTTAATCCTAAACCCCAAGGGATGAAGAAGTGGAGCAAGAGTGACCCAAGGCTTCAGGATGACCAGGCTTTACCTAACGGAGTCTGTGGGCTCAGCTCCCACCTTATGGAGAAGCAGAGCTCTAAAGATGCTCATCCAGTGGAGGGGAGGGGAAGGGATCAGAAAAAGCTTAATAGACTGGTTCAAATGCCACCGCAGGTCCCCATCCCAGTGTAGGGAGGAGAATGGGACAGGACCTGTAAGGGGCTTTATTCAGACGAACGCTTGTGGAGGCGATGACAGGGAGAATCTAATGTGCTTACTATGAGGAGAGAAAAAAGAGAAGGTAGGGGAGGAGATGGCTGCAGCATCCCAGGCTCAGGGCTCAAAGAGTGCATTGAGGCCTTCTCCGTCCTCATTTTGTAGCACATCTGTCTCCAGTGATGGCTTCGCCATTTTGAAGAGAGATGGGAGGTTCCGGATATGAACTTCCTTGCGGAACTGCTCCCCAAGGGGCTTCTGCAGAGGACAGACAGGCAGGCATCAGACATCATCAGTCATTACCGCCTTCACAGCCCCACGCAGCTCAGAGGCAGGTGAAAAGTTCGGGGCAATACCTCGGCCCGCACCCTGCGCTTGCCTTTTGGGGAATCTCCGGCCTGATCCAAGTTCCAGGGCACTGAGGTAACCACCAGCTCCCCAGCTTCAAGCTCAGTGCCACCAGGCTCCAATGCCACCATTCTCACAGAAGACCAGCACCCACCTGGCAGCTTTGCTCAAACATTTTAACACCCCGTTTCCCCCCGCACCTTAGTGCAAGGTGCCCCCTGCCTCTGTGAAAAGTCATCACTGGGAGGGTGTGCTCAGCCTGTGCTGCCATCCCCGCTGCACCCCCAGGTTGAAGCGAGACAGAACACGGAGAATATGCCGCGAGCGCTTCCTGGCTGGGAATGAGGGTGGGCCGGGCAGAGGCAGGCAGGATGGCTGCCCCGTCACTTCTGCAGGGTACCCACGTGAAACAAAATGGGTTCATTTTCCTCCAGGATATCACCTACCCCAATGCAACCTGTGATGAGGCGCTTGAAATGATCCTTCCGGCGCTTGTCTGCCACCTTCTGCAGTGTTGGGTTGAGAAGCTTTGAATCAAACTGCTCCAAAGAGTCCCTCTGGATATCTGGGACCTGCTCCATCACTGCCTTCAGCTCAGCATAGCGAGGGCGCTGCAGGGAGAAGTATGGTTTACACAGCTCTGCTAGAGGAGCAGCCCAGCGCCCCTTTGGGGGCCATTAGCTCCTCTGCCCCTACCCAAGCAGGCATGGGATTAGTTTTCCACCACTCCCCAGCCAACCTGGCATCTGGACAAAGAGCGGAATTTCTCACCAAGGCCTCGTAGATCTGGAAAGCCAGGTGGACAAGAGCTGCCATGCAGCCATCGTGCTGCCCATGTATCTGTAAGCCCTTCAGCACGCTTGTGAAAAACCAGGAGACGGCATCGGGCAGGAGGTTTCCTGGAAGCACCTGGGGAAGAGGCACTGTCAGCACAGAAGCAGGATACTGATACGTGACTGCCTTTCTGCAGCAGCTCGGTCTGCCTGAGAGAGAAGGTGCCCAGGGTTGAAGCAGCCACGCTTCTCACTACATTCGGAGCTTCCTCTCCCAACCCTGCCAGAACTAATCCCTTCTTCCTCCCAGAGGTACCTGTTTGAGCAGCGGCCAGCAAAGCTGTGTTGTGGTTCTTTGGCAGGACAAGGTGTCCTTCCAGGAAAGGGACGTATAGGCAGTGATCAGCAGCGCGGTGCAAACATCCTGAAAAGGGGCAGACAGAGAAAACAGTCAGAGGAACTATTTCCCAACTCCAGGATTCATACCTGAAAGAAGCCAAGAAGCAATCCAGGGACTGCAGGAGCTCCTCGGGGACATCTTCTGAGAGCCCTGCGTGCTGCTGCTGCAGCTGAAGGTGCTCACAGGCACCCAGTGTGCACCATCATAGCCATGAGGAACCAACATCAGGCAAACCCGCTCCCTTCACCACCCATGGACTCTCATCAGCTGCTACTCTCAGGTCAGTGCAAAAGCTTACACGAGAGCTCCTGAGGGGTCCACAGGAGAGGAGGAATACAGAGGTATCAGGATGAAGTACTCTGCACAGCGGGTTGTGTTAACACTTTGGCTCTTGTGCCAGCTCTGGCAGAGTTTATAGGAAAAAAAAGGTGCTGCTGGGTGAAGTTCTTCCTCATGAAGACCGGTGCCCAGGATGAAGGCAGAGCCAGGGAGCACCCTAGGGGCTGAATGCCCAGGGCCTCGCCCACAGAAGGGCTGAAACTCTGTAGCTGCATTTGCTTTTTGGCTCCTGCAACCATTAACAAGGCCCTTAAAAAACACGTGTGTTCCCGAGAGAAGATTGTCACCCTGGGGAGTGCTTCAGAGTTGTCATCTCTGTAGCAGCATCTGGCTGCACCCCAGGCAAGGGGTGACAAGGAGTAGAGAGAAAGGACGGTGGAAGTCAGAGCATGCACTCTTACCTCCTGCTTCATCAGACACTTGCCGAGCTCAGTGAGCTCTGCGCTGGCAGGGGGAGTCACCTCCGTGGCCATCGCCTCATCATCTGCAGAGAAGATGCAGCACTGTGAACACGTGCTCCTGAGGACCGAGGGAGACACAGGGAGGCACAAGCAAGAGCTAAGCTGGGACCCAGGGGACAGTACACAGCAGGACTGTGCTGGCACAGCTTGCCACAACATCTCTCTCCAAGCAGAAAGCACCCACCCTTTGTGGGGGAGGAAGGGCACGTCCCCTTCTTCTCCTCAGCCCTCTTCTTGGTACCTCAAGAGTCAGCTGCTCCAACATGCTACCTGTGAACCCTACAGCACATTTGCTCCTAGGTCAGACTGGGTTTTTCTGTGGCTCCCAGACACATTGGCCAGGACAGAGCTGAAAGCTTCGGAGCGCACCTATACCCCTCACACAGAACTGCCAGCAACAGCCCAGCCTCTCCCTCTTAAAAAATGGGAAAAGCATGTGCACACACCAAGGGAAGGAAAGGCAAAGGCAGGCGTTTACTCACCGTCTCCATCTACAGCAGCAGTAGTGTTATGCTCAACGCCTTTCTTAAAGACACAGCAAACAGCTGCAAAAACAGTTGCAAGTCAGAGAAGCAGAAAAGGGAAGATGCTACTTCAGAACGCGCAGAGATTATCCTACAGACTCTGGTGGGCTCACAGCTGCTTCCAGCTCCCTCAGCTTTTACACGGTATCTGAAGAACCTGAAAGCCCAGTGTAAAAGCCAAATACTGCGCTACCTGGAAGGCTGAAACACCCCACCCGCAGCATCCTCCCACAGTGGAACCTGCGGCACGCTGGCCGCTTCAAACTACTGAGAACCAGGAACGGGCAAAGTCATTTGAAGCCTAGAACCTGAGAAAAGCAGCATCTTAAGGACACAAGGCAGATCAAGAAAGGAGATATAAGGCTGAGGATCTGTAATCTCACTGCAGAGTCAATTTTCCCAGCCTCTCTGCTCAAAGCCACGTTGGCAAAAACATGATGTTGGAGAAAGGGAACACAAGGAAAGGAGATTGCTTTGGAGCAGGGATTCTTCTCTTCTGTCTGTCTAGAGACATGGCAGTTGCCAGCAACAAAACTGCTCTACACTCAGGGTGTCCACAAAGCAATGTCCCATTTTGGGCTCCAGGGCACAGAAAGGGAGAACCCAGATTCCATTGGAGGACTGGACTCCTACAGAGACAGTGCCAAAAACATGGAACCCTAAATGAAAGAAAGAAAACTCTCTTCTGAAGGTTTTTAATTGATCTCTCACTAGGTTTCAGTGAAGAATTTTGGCAGGGCTAACTGTCTCACACCTAGCTTCTACGGATTACGTGAAATACTACTGGCCATTATAGTTAATTTTTACTGCACATTGGAAACTCCTGTTGTCCTCTCTAGGCAAATTTCCCAATAACCCAGGGGACCTAGTTTGATTTCACCTACTGATGAGATCCATGACTTCTCGGGTCAGCAGCCTGACCAGCTGTTCCTCAAGCATCTCCTGAGACTCGGGGTTGTCATCTGCAGCTTCATCCTCACTGAGGAGAAAAGGTTTTAGTGTGAAGGGAGCCAATATCTTCAAGAATCCCCTGCCTCTGCCCATCTGTCTCCATCAGGATAAACAGTGTTTTCCTGCCTTCTGCTGACAGGGCTTTGCCCTGGGCAAAAGGCCACGTAAAAGGCCAAAGCTCCATCCCACTCCCCGTTTCAGTACTCATATCGAGGGGTGAAAGCTTACCAGAGCATGCTTCGCTGGTTGATCACCTGCCATTTCTGAGACAACCTCTGTTTAAGACAAAAGGGAAGACTCAATACCTTCCTAAGGAGCCACGCTGGACACAATGCAGAGAGGCCCAAGTGACAGGCGCTGATAGAAGCACAAGAGCTTTAAACACAGCTCTCACGCCAAGCCCCATTTTGAATGAGGCAAGAACTGCTACCAATTGCGTTGAAGATGCTGCGGCTGTGCTGGCTGTAGGAATCTGAGTGAGCTGTCAGAAAAATGAGGGTACACGGGCCAAAAAAATACCCCACAAAAATTCTGAGGTCTGAAGGTTTGAGGAGCTGACATCCACAGGTTTGACTTCGCAGCGAGGGGTGGTGTGCAACACCCAGAGTTCAATGCACCTCAAAAGCCCCCCTAAACAACATCAAAATCATTCCGCATCGAGGCTCTGCCCTTGTCTAGCTTTGGAGAGAGAGACATTCTCACACATTGCTGCCACCTGCTACAAGGAATCTGGGCTGCCATGAACAGGCATCAAAGAAGCTGTTTTCTTACCACGTGCAGATAGGTAAAGAGTGGTCCCAGCATGGGGCAGACAAGGGTTTCGTAGTATTCTGAAGGGCAGGAGAGTACCAAGGGCTTCACAAACACACCTGCACAGACCAGTTAAGGAAGAGACCCAGCACACATGGCCAGCTGCTAGGGAGACTGCAGCACAGTGCCCAAACCAGCCCGTTCCACTGGGAGGCCAAGCAACAAGACACTTTGAAGCCCATCTCCTCACAGCACTGAATTCACACGTGCCATCTCTACACAGCAAGAGCCTCTTCCCCTGACAGTTCAGCTAAGAAAGCTGAGGGTGCTCAGAGCCCATTTCCTACCTGTGGGACTGAACGTCCAGCCCTGGAAAGTGGTCTGAGAATCCCAAATCATCTCCCATGCAAGCAGAGTCTGGTGAGACACCCTACTGCCAAGATCCAACACTATTCAAGCCCCCCTGCCTCCCCCCCAAGAAGGCACTACCCACCTCTCATGGTGCCTCCAGCACCATAACAAATCCTTTGCATTTATTTTGTCTGACCCCATGACACTGCTGTTTCTGCTCATGCCCTCCTAGGCTCACATCTCACCCACACCAGGTGTACCCCTGTTTGTTTACCTTCTCAATCACCCTTCTTTGGCTTAGCCATACTGGAAAAGATACTAGGAAGCCACCACGTTTTCAATTTACATGCTCAAAGCCTCCCTAGCTCGCCTGAGACAGTGACAGAAGGATACGGAGCATGGGCCGTAATCTGTAATCAGGAATGTTGTTGAGGTTGATGAAAGCTGAGCTGAGGAGCTGGGTAGCGAGACCCTCAACGGTGTAGAAATCCTGTTGCATGGAGGGGCCTGCATTTCCCAGGATGTGGAAACTTCAACAAAAAACAAGTTAGTTACAGCTCCGGTACATAAGAGGTATCATGCCTCTGGCCTGCAAAGGCTGCAAGTAGATCATCTTGAGATTAGATAGTTGCCATGTTCTTAAACAAATACTACAGAAGAATTTTAGCATGGTATCTCTTTTTTTTTTTTTTTTCCTGGGATAGCTGCAGAGGGACAGTTAATTAAGCATTTAAACACTAAAATGCACTTTCAAGCCCCAGTGCATCCTAACACACAAAAGTGGCAGAGAGACAAATTAGGTCAGGATAGCAGGTAAGTGCTCCAATTCAACTACTAACTGCAGAAGAGCTACAAGCAGATCCACATTTTGAGGTACTTTTTCCAGCAAGTGTGTTCCATGTGCATGCGGTAGGTTACAACGACTGAGTGTAGTTCACCACTGCAACTCCTACTTGGATTTTATAGGATACAGCTCACGTGAAAAGTCTAACTTCTGAAGTTCTAACTTTAGAAGAAGTCTGCACCCAGCTACAGCCCAGTGCTCCAGCTGTGCAACTTTGGATTGTGTGTGGGATACCTGATGCTCTTACCAGTTGTCGTAGAGGGTACAAAAGAAGCCCTGCATCCTTTCTAAGACTGTTTTGTAAACGGGAGAGTCATACAGCTCCAGCAGAGGCTGAGGGAGACCTGTGGGAAAGAATAAGATTCAGCTATATTAATGAGAGAGCACAGTAGAAGCTGGGCAGGCCCCAGCCAGCCTGACGGCAGCGAGGGGAATACTTGGCAAGATCAACACGCAGCCAAACGGGAAAAGGTGCAGCAACCCTGGGGCAGAACCCCCCCTCAGAGGCCAGACAAGTTCAGGTGGGTTGCACGCACAGCAGAGGTGTTCCAACTAAGGTCGTTATAGACCCCTCATTTCTCCAAAGCAAAACTTACTGGAGCTATGAGAACCCTGGCAGAAGCAAAGCTGAGAGCTCTGCAGCTCCTCTAACAGCCCGTTCCTTCAGGTCTGTATTAATCTCTGCTGGGACACAAGCTACTGCTGAACTACGGTATCAAAAAGTTTAGAGCAGAGATCAAGGCCCTGCTGCTTTCTGTGCAGTGGTTCCCAGACAGAGAGTTTACAGGTCATGGAACACAGGTAAAGGAAGCATCTCCTCATTTTACAGATAGGAAACAGAAATGAGACAAAGTAACTTCCCTGAAGTATTGCACTGCTTGAAATTAAACCCCTATTTCCAGAGTCATGGTCTACACTTTATCCACAAGGCCACCCACTTCTGCTTGGCTGGAAAGGCTTCTGTGTTCACAAGCTCAAACCTGTTTTAAGATGGTTCCAAAACCCTCTTTCTAATACACCATCTGGAAACAAATGACAGGGTCATACCCCAGGACGTGGCTCTTGCTCTCCAAGACATGTCTCTGCACCAGCACTAGGGGATCCTGACGAGCACTAATTCTGCTCAAAGGCAGACAATTACAGCACTCCCAGTGTCTCCAGCTTGAAATGCCATGTTGCAGAGACCACCATTCATCTGGGATAAGCGGTTTGGTAGGGTACCCTTAATTTCACGCATAAGAAACCAATTTGTCTGAGACCAACAACCGATTTAACTTCTTCATTTCAGTGGGTTCAACTCATAGCTGAGCTGCAAATACTATGAAGAAGTTGGCACTCCAGGCCCTCTTTGCTTCCACTGCTATTGATGGACCACTACCGTAAACACCTCTGAGAATCTACCCACACTTTCCTCCTGAAGAGAAGCCCCTTACCTAGGATGGCATTCTTCTCCACCTCCAGCATGTCTAAGGCCTTTGCAAACGTTTCCCCCATCCTGGCCACCATCTCCGGCATGTAGAGATTGTTGTGAGTCCTGAAACAGAAGAGCACTCGGTTTATACTCAAGTGAGTCAACCCCTTTTGCCCTTGACAGTGGGATCCTCTCCTTCAGCTTGTGAACAGCTCCTCTGAGGCAGATGATGAGGAAGGTGAGACCAAGCACGTGTGCATGGGATCCCCCTTCCCCACCTGCAAAAATATTGGGGAAACTGAACCGACAGAGACATGGAGTGACTCCACCTCATGTCCTGAATCTCCTGGCTGCCCCTTCCACTTACTTCAGTTCACCCCCACCCCTTGCAAGCACTGGCAGTAAAAACTCCCAGCAATTCTCCAGTCGATGCTGGAAACAGCTTATTAGCTTGGCCAAAGGGATCAGAGAATGCATTTTAAAAACCGACAAGACACGGATTCTGTAATCTCAAAAGATCTTCTGCACCTAAGGCCCCTGCAGAGGGAGGGGCTGTTTCAGCTCCAAAATACACACACTGCCCCCCAGGGATGGGTCACAGTCCCCAGAATGGCAGGTGGCATTGGAGGGACTCTAGGGAGAACATCAGTCCATCAGATGTTACTCGTGGCAGACATATGTGCCCCCTGGACAACATATCCATCTGGGAACAATTCCTCATCATCAGGAGGCAGCCACGGTCAGCTCTCCGTGAGGGACACCAATTCAGCCACGGGTGGCTGGTTCTTGCCATCCAGGCCAAAACGGGTCCCCTCTTAGCCAGGGTACTGACACTCAGCGCTGGACTCGGCAGGGGGTGTCTCTCTCACCTACCTCTCTCCTTTGAGACCTCAGACCTCCACTCTGGGTGTCGCCAGCTGCACACAGCACAAATCCTGCAGCCTCCTCCAAAACTGCAATGCCATTGTACCTGCTGCTAGAGGTGATCAAGGGCAACTCAGTATCTCCCCCTAGAGCAGCGTTTCCCAAAGCAGGGGGGTACATGGGAATGGTTGGGGGAAGGGAGCGTGGACAGACCTCAGTATGTTCTCCAGAGTCTCAGCTTTCACTCATGTCTGAATGATTTTTTAAATTTTTTTTTTTTGAAGGTCTATGTTCACAATCCTGGCAACCTCGATGCAGTGATGTCTGCCTGAGTTTGCAGAGAGCCTGAGTTAGCTCCGTAACGGCAACTAGCCCATTTCTCTCTGCAAGTGTTAAATACTTCCCTGCTCACTGCAGGTGAGGAAGGCAAGTATGTAAGTTTCATAAGAAAGAGCTACACAAATGACTTCTTAACGACCCATACTCTCATTCTGGGCTGGATCTAACACCATGCAACAGGCCTCAAAAGGGGCACAAGCTGGTATTACTTTCCCAAGAGGGGCCAGGGAGCAGCCCAGCCTCCTCAAGAGTTTGGATAATGCTGTTCCACTGACTCAAAAAACTGCATTTCTGCTTGAGGTTATCCTGAAACCTAGCTATTAAAATAACCTCCTCTTGTATGTCTCCTCCCTGCTCCATGCCAGCGTTGGCTTTGCCTCATGCTGGGCAGAAGTGCAGTGGGGTGAACCCAAGGACTGTGGAATTGCAGGGGTGAACCTCGAAAACCCACTGCTCTAACCCCAGCGGGATGGGCCAGTCAGTCACATCCTGAAGCTGGGGTCATGGTCTTCAGTTGTTTCAGGCTCCTTGAAGCATTTTCTCAAGCTTGACAGTAGGGAGGGCAGATGTTCACCCGCAGGCCCATCTCCCTTAATTAATACTGTAGGAAGGTCCCAGTGGCAATGAAGAGAAAATCAGCTATTCCCCACAGGAATTAAAAAAGCATCCAACAGCCCTTGAACACGATGAAGTTGTAGCCCCTAAGCATGTTCCAGCTGAGACCCTCAGCAGTGAGCAGCACTCCTGGGCATCCCCCACACAGGAAAACATGGAAAAACAAAATCCAAGAGACATTTACGTTTTAGAAATGACAAGCAAAGGATATGGCAGGACTTGGGGGAGTGTATTTTTAGCGATGATCACAGCTCTGCTGGAAAGAGTGTCTGATACCTAGAGAGACGGGCTTGAAGGCCGGAAGATGAGTCCTTTAGGGCAGTCCATGCTTGAAGAAACTTTATCCAAAGCTGGAGCTCTCTACAGTGAAATGCCTACAGCATCCATCTATCCAGTTCTTTCACCAGCATTAATGCATTGGTCGTGTCAGCATCTCATCAAGAGGAGTTCCAAAAAAGTCTCTGTCCTTGCAAACCATTTGCTGAGCGTGACCAGCCCAATTGTAACAAAACACGAGCAAATCCCAGCACAACAAAGGTGCTTTGCCAATCAGTTCGCGCAGCTACTGACTCCAGAAATGCGCATTTATCTAAAGGTGGCTACAGATCATGACTTGGGTTTGAATTCAGGAAAGAACGATTTAAGCCAGAAGCTAGAAAGCACCCAGGTGAAACGAAGTACCACAGAGGACAGGAGATTCATCACTCAAAAAGCTGCAAGCAGCGATTAACAAAGCAACCTCAAAATAATTTGGTAGATACAGCTACCAAGACAAGAGACAAATCTGGGTAGGCACAAAAAGATGCTATTCAAAACTACCTTATTTTTCATTGTTACCTGGACTCCCTTTCATTCCTCTCGGCTCTTTGGTCTCACCCATGACCTACCTTCAAGCTACTTACCTTGGCAAAAAGTAATGGCAAAAAAAAATAAAGCAAGCAAATAAATAAATGTCTTGGCATCTTTCACTGTTTCTGTCTGCAAACACTGCAGAAGAATGCCACATGACATCCCGAGAGCAGCAGACACAACTGCTCAGCCTCCAAAATGTCCTTTTTTTGCATACTGGGGCCTGACCTGCTGTTCAGTTCAGCTGCTCAGCAGGATCTGTGCCGCCGCTGCTGCTGCTTGCAGATCTGCTCACACAGTAACCAACACAATCTGTGAGGAATTCCACATCTGCCTTCGGCATAAGCACGTGAGCAACACTGGACCCTCCTTATGCCCACAGAAAGCTGTGTCACGGCACAGAGCTAAGAGGAGCATCCATCCCCAAGCAGTAACGCAACTATGTTCCTGAAGGCATCCTCAACACAGGCAGCTTTCCCGCCAGTAGCATTCCTCATATCCCTGTACTTTTTCCCTGCCGACAGGCTGCTACAAATTCCATATTCTCTTGTGTAATCCATATAAAAGAGGGCCTGAGGAAGCAGTACGTGGAAAAGGCACTCAAAGCCAGCGAAAAACACACCAAAAGCTCCATAGCACAAGCTCCAGCTTCTCCAGAAAGACATAATCATCATCAACATTTGCACTGAGCAGCTATGAGTTTGCAGTTGTCTCACAAACAGGCCTCTACATTCAGCAACAGTGAAGAAAGGTAAGAAATGGAGGATCTACTGCTCTCAATACATCAGCCATTGGTTCTTGTTGGAGCATCCAGCCTTAAGAAAAGCCTGGATACCTCTAAGGGAAGTACAGGCCGCTCCATGTATGTTACTACCGCGTGCTCAGAAAATGTTTCGGTCTGCAGCGGAGATGCTCGAACAACACAGATGCATTTTCTCAAAAACCAGCAAGGGAGCCTCTTCCTTTATGTTGATGGGGAAGCAGCGGCAACAGAACATAGCTCATGCATTTTCCTGGAGGTGGTAAACAAGCAGGCACAGAATTTCTGCTTCTTTACAGAAGTTTGACAGAAAACAGAGTTTGATAACAGCCTCCTAAGCTTGTTGTAAAAGAGATCCCAAGTGTTTTTAATAATGCGTAAGTTCTGGTAAGAACAGCAATCACACAAGCAAAAAGTCTGTCCGTTGCAGCCTGTTCAGACCTTGGCCGCTGGTTTAGTTCGTCTCCACAATATGAAGCACGTTCCAAGCTCTGGAAGAAATGGCATGAGGCAATTCTACTCTACCCAGCCTCTCTCAAAAGCTCATCGATAGGATCTTCAGCCTTCCAGGATAAAAAGGCAAAAACTTCAAGCCCAGCTCCACAGCCGTAACAAGATGGTTCAGCTGTGCCCACTGGACAGAGTACCACCTGCTGTGCCACACAGAGCTTTGGGATAAGCAACACTGCTAGGGCAGGCCAAGACAGCACCTGATGGTCTCTCCAGCCCAGCATGTTGCTTCTCACTGGAAGCAGCACAATCCTGAGCTCAGTGACTACCAAACCTATCTGACTACAAAGTATTAGGTTCCCTTTCCTCACAGACCTGGGAGCTGAAAAATCTAAATGGATTTGAAAATGCTCTTTCCCAACAAGCTCCTGACAAGGACAGAACTCAAGTTTTCAAGTATACAACACACAGCATTACGTCACAAAACTGCCCCACGAGCTTGGCAAAATCACAGTGCCAGCAGTTACCCTGAGTGAGATTCCTCCTTTATAATTCTGGGAACTGTTATTCAGGATTCCCCTTTTCTGCCTTCTCTCGCTCCCTCCTCTGGCTGCCCCAGATGTACCCAGCACCAGTGACGTGCGGAGAGGCACTGCAAGGTAGCAACAGCCTGAGAGTATGCATCCACTGATTTCAATAGCAGACAGTGCTTCAGGAGGCTGGTGTTCACGTTCGGCAAAACCAGCTTAATTTAACACTGAAGAGAGAACAACGCAAACAGGATGTGATGAGAGCTGGGACTGCCCTGGTGGTGACTGGAGAGGTGGCCTTGTAGGGGCTGAGGGCAGAGCAGAGATGTTAGTCGAGAAACGATTAAGTGCGTGGCAGATTTATAGCAGTGGAGGTGGGGGAGGCAACCCCAGCCCAAGCTCCCATTGGCTTTGATGGACTCTCGTAGGCCAGGCCAATGAACATTCAGAAGGCTCCAGTTTCCCCAGTGCCATTCCCCACTGTGAACAGTCAGGAACAGTACTTGGGCACCTGCACCAGCCTGTGTTCCTGCTGGCTTCACTGGGAGAACATGCTCTGAGCATACCACGTATTTATTACAGTTTGGCATTCAGAGAGTCTTAAGTCAACATAAATGATTTCAAGTCAACTTGACCCACCTTATAAGAGCAAGTAAGTTGTCAAGAAGCTTCAGGACCTGCTCAGTGCAGGGATTACGGTAGATTGGACTTCCACTGGGCATGTATCCCACCAAGAATCCTCCAGCTTTCGCCTCTTCAGTAGCAGCGGGCCAACGAGCTCGTTTCACAACTCCCAGAATGGTGTACACGCAAAAACTTATCTGCAGCAAGAGATGCGGAAAGAGTTTCTCAGCCAGAGCACAACCTGAATAAATAGGTTTTCAGAGAAACACATCATCATCCCATCTCAGAGAGCCCAGGCTTGTGATAGGAACAAACTGGTGGGTTTGCTGACAAGAAGATGCAGCAAACGATCATGCTACATTCCATCATCTGCAGTGACCCTTGGCCATGGCAGGGCAGCCTAGGAACTCACTGTCAGACAAAGCACCAAAGCATACAGGCTCATGAGTATGGCAAGAAACCACCATGCAAGTTGCCCCCAAGAGAGTCCACAGCACCAGTCTCTCATCTCCGTCACATGCTGGGACTGATGTGGAGATCTGTGATGACACAGTGGTCAAACTGTATTAGCACCAAAACACAAGCACAGCTGGGTGGACTGCATTTCAGTGTCTTCTACAGACCTAAAGATAGCAAGTCCAATTGCAGTCCATCCCAAGAAGTGAAGACATGTCACTAACAACTTCAACAACACAAATCTCCTCGGATAAATTTTAATTATATTCCATGCTGCAGCTTTAGCATGACACTTTCCATACTACCCGTCTCGAAAAGCACAAGTCACTGCACCGTATTTCCAAAAATCATTTAAAACAACTGTTTCTCCAAAACCAAATTCTGCCACACAAACAGTAGGGAATAGTGCGGTTCACTCTGCTGAATAATCCGGTTTTTGCAAGGCTTACATGCTCGCTACTGTAGCTCAAAAAGGCAAAGGCCAGCCTGTTATTCTGCAATCTGAAAAACCTACTGATTTGCCCACTAAAAAAAGTAGACAATCAGGTGAGATCTTGTGTGTAACCACAACAGAAATGGGGGAGGCAAGGAAGCGAGTCCTCCCTTACTAAGGATTACCCCTCTCCTGGTAATGATACTCACTCTAGAGCGGTTCAGGCCACTGGGATCTTCCAAGACCGGATCAGCAATTTTGTTGTCTGCACCCACATAGGAGATAAAGGCTTCAGGATCCAAGAGGACTCTGTCATTAGCAAAAGACAGCAATGGGGATTATTCTTTGTACCAGGGAATTTGAGCAGAGCTTTGCACTGGCAATAAACATCTATAACAAATACAGAGCAGGCTACAGAGACTAGCTAGCGCTCCACACTGTACACAGGAATATGATAAAAAGCAATAGAAATGTATGCACTCTCCAAACATCTCCAGTTCTTTTGTGAGATGGGGCTAAAACGTTTGAATCTCTTATGAAGACAGACCTGCTGAGAAAACTCTTGTGCATGCCAAGATGCTCAGGACTGTAGGACATCTCAGCTTTAGTAAGCAGAGCTCAGCTTCCTAGCTTCTCCTGGAGATGAGCAAAGACATCTTTTATTTCTCATTTTCTACAAATGCCTTGAGCGTACTGGGAAGTGCCCCTCTATCATCTTAAACAACTCTTACCTAGCGATCTTTAACAAACAGCATTTAGACTCAGTTGCTAGTTTCTAAACTGCAAGAGAGCTATTACCACAGTGACTGCCCAGAGCACAAGAAGTCACGAGGCAGACCATCACCCTCATATGGTTTGCACATTCCCTTGTTGGACATAACGTTACCTCTGCGACACATCCAGCTCAAAGCTCAGAAAAATAACCCATACCTCTGCATCTCTGGGGAGAGCCATAAGCCAGCAACAGGAGCCATGAGCTCCTCCAGGAAAGCTTTCTGCCGTTCATAGTCCTTGAACTGGTTGCTGATGAGGACGAGGGCCTCCATAAGGGCACACTTCTCCATCTGCGTCAGAAGTAGCTCATTGGAGAGCAGCTGCTTCACGTGGTTGTACAACATCTCAAAGTTTGGCTAGAAAACACATCCAAGTGGAAGAGCGTCATACATTTGGTGTGGAGCAGGGCCACTGGGGGGGCAGAGGTGGGGTGTACTGTACTACCAGAACAGCTGGAGGATCATGTCTACGTTACCTTTTCTCTGCCCTTTTCTCGTTCCCAGTCTCAAGTTTGTCTGAATGTTCAGTCTAAAAGAACCTCTTTTCTTCCCTACCCCTCTATCATCATCCTGCATCCAGTTTATTTTAGTTTCCAGAATGACTGAAATAAGCAGAGGAAATCTCTCTCTTCTAGGCAGTCATATCCCTTACAGCTGTGTCACACCTAGAATAGTTCTGGTGCTGTTATTTGCTCACAGAAAAGTACCTCGCTCCTTTCACTTTCAAGTGCCAGCCTCAGGACTCCTCCATCTCTTTACCCACAGCCAGGTTAATAATGATTCATACGATTATCACTATCCCCACAGGAATGGTTGACTTTCTTCCCTGCCCACTCTAGCTGCAATCATGCCTTCCTGTGCCAGCATTAGCAATCAACCTCTTCAGCAAAGTCATCTGAACAGATTATGGGGCAGCTCTGGGCCCTTGGCTCTGCCAGGGAGTATGTTTGGCTGGCCATGGGAAAGACAGGGCTGTAGTTCAAGGACCAGGAGAGTGGGACAAAGACAAACCCACTAGTTCTTAGCAGCTATTGAAGAATGCAGAGTGGAACTCCTAAATTACCTCCATTAGTATCCTCAAAACACGTCTTTGTTTAAACTAACAATATCCTATGGCGCTCCTGCAATCCTAGAGCTGCCCCACACAAACACCGCTAAAAAAAAAAAAAAAAAAAAAGAGTTCAGAGCTACACATGTTGCATGCAGGCTGTTTAGTTCTGCAAAACCAAACAAAATACAAAATACCAGCTCAGAGATTTTAACCATGTTCGTTTTTTCTAGTCCTCTCAAGCTAATCTAGAAAACAAATACTCTCCTCTTGCTCCTAGATTCTCTTAACTGAAGCAAGTCTGGAGATTAATCACTGCTAGAGTCTTCAGCTGAGGAATCAACTGAGACCACCACAGGTGACCAAATGGAAATTCAGCAAACACTCCCATAAAATGAATCTAGTGCTGCTTCTATCCTCTTCATCATCCCTTTTGCATTTAACTCATCATGTTTTCATTTAACTCTTCACTTTACAATTCAACTCCCCAGGGAGAAAATTTTTCAGGGGCTGGGGGGAATGAGGGAGGTGCAGGGAATAAAACACTTTGGCATTTGTGCAGCAAGAGTGTCTCTTGGAAGAAAAGCAGAGGCTGTAGCCAAGGAAGCTGAAGATCCCAGAAAATGCATCTGAAATAGAGTCAAGAGTCTTCATGATAGAGTTGAATTTACATACCAGGACAAGCTGAGGGTAATCCCGACACATCTTTATGATTGAGGAGCATGCGTGCCTTCTCACATTCTTCACTGCTCGAGTTCTAGGAGCCTGGACAGACACAACAAACTTCAATGCAACAAAACAAAAGTTCAGACAAATGCAGAGTAAATTCAAGAGACAAATGCATTACATACAGTTTTCTGCACGGTTGAGTACAGACCAAAAAAGCATTCCCACACCTCCCCACCCCAATGAATCACATTTCCTCCAAAGCAGTAGCCAACCCAAGAAACCCATGTTTGAAGAAGCTGTGCTCGAGCAGAGAGGATGCCATGGATCTCACTGTTTCAAGACACCAAGCACTCCCATGGTAGCTGACAGCTTTACAGCCATCCTTCACAGCCATGTTATACCAACCACTGAAGAATACTCACAGCTAATTAAGGGATTTCACTCTCAGGAAGGCCAACACAGACTTTGGGACTAAGTGCACCGGCCTTAGATCAAACCCATGGCCTTCTAAGTTTGTAAGCCAAAGCTTATTAGGCTGCCTCAACCAAGAACAGATCAGTTGTATCCACGCTTCCCAGCCCTTCCCTGGAGCATGACTATACTTGAGAGGCCTACTACAGTGGAGTCTTCGGACTCAGCATGCTCTCAAGCAGCATATAGAATCATAGAATCGGTGAGGTTGGAAGGGACCTTTAAGATCATCAAGTCCAAAATGATTAGATCTAACTGTTACAGCTTGTAAGTAGAGAATAATTCAGACATACCTTACTTTCTTCTATAACTTCAAAGGTAACTGAAGCAAACAGCTGTGAGAAAAGGGAGAAAAATCCAAAACCTCATGTCATTTGTTAACATCTTGCACTCGTGTGTTTTCAGCTCAAGCAACAGATCGAAAGACTTTGGTGCAATTTTATTAAAGTCAGTGAAGAACCATTGACTAAGCTGCCAGATGAATCATCAGCACAGTGAGGCCTTGAAATAAAACATGGTGTTTACTGGCCAGAGCGTGCACTTATTGTTAAGATTTAAAGCTAGAAACTACAAAACTTGTGTTATTTGACATTGTTTTCTCTGGAAAAAGATTCAACCTCAGTTTCTCCCATCTTTAACATGAAGTCCTTCCCTGACAGCAATGCCAAGAAGGTTAACTCCTGCAGTTTACTACAAGGACCTCGCACCACAAAAGGCCTACTTGATTTTAGCATTGTCTGCAAGTACATACCTTGGAAAGTACTTGTGGCAGGTATTCTGGTCGGTAAGTGACAAATGGGAAGAGAGCAGAGACGTTGGTGAGCACACAGGACAGGATGAGAGGGTCCTTTGTTTCAAAATTAAGGACAAGCTGCAGCAGATCTATGCCATCATTCACTGGGATTTCCTACAGAGGCAGGAAAGGGAAAGCAGAAGGAAAGAAGAAAGGAGGCAAAAGTCAGTACTTCAGCTTGTAGCACACATCTTGCAACTCGCAGAGCTAGGCCGTGGAGCTGCTGCTATCCTATCACCCCCCTCAGCTGAACACAACTGTCCTCAAAGCGGAAAGAAAGGCAGTAGAAAGCTCAGTTTAACTGTGTGCTATGTGCACTTGCTGAGGGGAAAAAGGGGAGCAGCACTGCCATGGTTGGTAGGGCAATCTTGAGATGTCAATCTCAAGTCCCCATACCATTGCTTGCACCTCCGGGAAAGGCAAATTTCCTCTCTCAGTTTGGATCCCAGTTCTCCTCTTGACTCTGTCCCACAAATGTCACACTTAACCAACTATATCAACCCATAAAATTATTTTACTGAGATTAGAATGATTAACTAAAGTACGAGCCTAATCTAATAAAAGAATCAAGTCAGTCTACATAAGACTGAGAAAAAAATGCTTTCCTTCTGATTTTCCTGCTGTCCAACAAAAAGCAGAAACTGCTTCTGATCTCCTACTCCTTGAGCACAAGTTTCTCTCATTTAGTTAAAAAAAATAATCTAATCAGGGGATGATTTAAAAAGAATAAACTCAGGAAATTTCTGCTTAAGCAATCCTTGTCTCTTCTAGCCAGGCACTATGTTAAAGGACGCCACCTGAGCGCTCTCCTGTGACTTCTCATGGCATAGTGTCCAGAACCAAGACATGCTTGACAGAGTAGGTGAGTATGAGTTCAGTCCCATCTAAACAAGGGTTACTAATCCTTATGGGAATCGCTTACCAAACAACTTCGGTTTTTGCATGGACGTAACTGGCTACTACAAACTTTTTAAAGACAATATCGCTGAAAAAAGCCATTCTTGTTAACCCAGAACAAGCTAGGAGAACAGGCAAGAGCATCTGGTACACATACGTCTTTATCCAAGGTTCGAAACATCTGGCTGATGACACTCTCCGAGAAGAAGGTCATGGCATCCCACTGCACAAAGGATGGAGAGAAGATGGAGCAGAGACCTTCGCCTGTCTTAGCTGAAAGGAAAAGAACACTGGAGCTCTCACCATGCTCCTCTCCTCATGCACAACACCAGGCTGGTAAGCTCCCACGCTGCAACATTTTAGCGCTCACAAGTATTTTGGTTACACAGTTCTCCCTGCGGATGCCAGGCAGGGAAGCACTGGGAGCAATTAAGGTGCTCCCGTGTGTTTTGCCTCATTCCAGTGAAGGCTCCTGAGACGTTAAGTCTGACCTTTGCAATACTACAGGGAGCAACACCCAACAAGTCACAAAAGGGAAAAGAAAAGGAGGGAGACTGCATACCCAGATGCAGCACTGCAGGCAAGACTGCCCTTGGTGTGACTTTGCAGAGCACCAAGTGGCCTTCATTCACAGGAGGGAAAACAAGGTGACTGACAGAGGGATTTGTCAGACAGGCAGAGCTTCCATGGACAAAAATAATCAATGTGTTACAGAGAAAACAAGGCCCAAACAATTGTAAAATTGTATCAGAGGGACAGATGCATCTGTTTTGCAGAGAGATTTCGGGGAGGGAAAGGAGAAGCCAGGGGCTTTACGTTCGCTCTTCCACACGTAGACTGCAAGGGGTTAAATTTGGGGTGAGGCGGGTTTGATTCAATTTTGCTTTTAACTTGCAAAGACCTTAAAAGCCTGAAAACCTAGTGTTGGGTCTTGGCTCCCCCTTAAAAACAAGAAAAAACCCCCAAACCAAAAAACAGGCAAAGAATTTTCTTCTTGGCTTGAATTAAAAAATAAATCTCACATCCATATTTTTTTTTTTTCAGGAAACTCACAGTTCATGGGTCCCGTATCAACAGGAGCTGTGAGCTGGTACTTCAGCCATTCACCAGCCATTTGGAAGCCAGTTCGAGGGTCCAGACGACAAGCCATCCTCATAACCTCTCCTTGCTGGGCTCGGAAAGCTGCAGTGAAAAAATAAAAAAATTATAGACACCATGCAACAAGCTGATGCTACAAATGCTCCCTTCCCCAAAGCTCACCTGCAGCTTTGCACACCTGGGAACATTATGGACTGTTGCTCTGGCAATAGCTGTGTAGTAAGCTCACATATACAGTCAGTAAACCAGGCGCAACAGGACAGGCAATTTTTTTGAAGTGATTTAAATGTACTAAAAAACGATGGATTAACATAAAAAGAAGTGCAATTAAAATGCAACAGGAATTATGAAAATCTATGCTAAACCCAGATTTACTGCAATTAAGCATCTATTTTTCACTAAAAAAAAATAATCTTCAAACTATACATGTTCGCTGCTTACAAAGCACCTTGTGTGAGTGCACTGAGACAGGAAGTCAGCATTAGAAAACTACCACTTCCTTCAGCTAAACGCACTTTTTCTAGATTATTCAACTTGATCCAGTTTAGATTCTAGGTTAATGTGACAAGCTAATGCGACAAGCTAATGCAAACTCAAAAAACCCACAGAAGTCTTGTTTTCAATTTCAAAGATATGGAAAGTAAAGTACAGAACAGGAATTTCATCTGTTCCAAAAGATTCCAGTAAAGGAACACACAAAAAAAATCAGCTCTGCTGACTACAGATATAACCTGCATTGTTTAAAAAAGTTGTTATATCAAGGAATTTAATTTTGTGTTTCAAATCAATTTTATTTCTTACACATGTAATACCTTCAAAGCAATTTAACTCTCAGAACTATTTCAAATTCTGGCTTTGTGCATCTACATACTTTTTGATTTCCACCCAAACAGAGTTATTACAGTAAGTAACAAACTATCTAGCAAGCAATAAAAACCCGCAACACTTAAAATCTTCAAACATAAATGTAAGTAGTAAGAATGTAGGTAATTTATTAAGTATATCCTCCCAGTTACCAAGTGAGTACCAAACAATATCAACCAGTGAGAACCCACCCCATTTTGGGAAGTAAAATAAAAAAAGAAAAAAAATTTATCAATACCCAGGGTTCTCCATTTGCTGGTTTAAGATCATGATTAAATTTGGCTATTTTAATTGCTCAACTCCAGCTACTGGTACTGAACCAGAAGCTTCTTAGCGGAGTCAGGACAGATTTTCTTTCTGGAATGTCATTTAAAGTCTTTTGTAATCTGCCTTCCTCTCCTAACCTGAGCAGGGCTCCAGGCTGTTTCATTTCCTCCTCTAGGTGACCAAGAGGCACATTTTCTTTGATGCTAGGTAGCAAATGCTACTAGGCCACCTACCTGGCCAGCAAGCAAAATAACAGCAAAAAGTAAGTAAAAATGAAACGCCTGAGCTGCCACAGGAAAATCATAAATCAATTTAACTCCAAGGTCTAGGCAGAAAGAGTCAAGACACAAAAGAAGCTGCCAAGCCAACATGGTGGGCTCCAAGCTCAGCCAGCAGCTGAAAGTAAGAGGAGAGGCACGGACAACAGCTTCCATACAGGGTGATAGCAACTTACAGTTGAAGAAGGCATTGAAATCCTCATCGCTGTCAAAATCAAAGCGGGAGTATTCACAACTGGGGCTGTCCGTTTTAGAGGGAAAGCCCACCTGGAGATAGAACAGACAGGGTCAGGAAGAGAGAGAAGTCATCACAGCTAACACCAGCTTCAAGGAGATGAAGACTGAAGGCAAGGAACAGACAGTAACATGTTGAGATAAGCTGTCTGCTCAGCGGCCTGGAGTCACCTCTCTGGCAGACACAACAAAACTGTAGTTTCTATCCCACAACCCATAGGCCATGTCCACCTAGGCACCTTCGCACCCCTCTCTGGCCACAGCTCCCGCATACCTTCACTAGGTTGGTCATAGATGCACGAAGATACTTGGGAATCATAGCCAGCAACAAGGGGTCATGAGACAAAACTTCATGCCGAAAGAGGGCTCCCCATGTGATCTGTGTAGAAGAGCGCAGAAACTGCGGGGGAGAAGAGGGGAAAAAAGGGGAACAGCGAAGGATTTCAGTGCTGAAGTCTCCACTGCTAACACTAAGCATTACTAGCAGAATGCAAGAGCAAAATACATCAACTATTTAGTTGAGGTCAAGGCACCCTGTAGGCACAACTCAAACTTCCAGAATGACAGAACTTAAATAGAAGGGCAGATCGCAAATTCTGCACTTTCTACTCAGCACCTCTGTATCGGGCACTGTTCCCAAAGGGGTGGTAATGGAGGAGAAACAACTCTGCCTTCCAAGTCTTCAGCTGAAATGGAGAGCCTGGAAAGCAAATACTTGGCAGCTGAAGTTCTATGGTCTTCTATATGTTAGCTCAATTATGCATCCACACATTCCTAAATAGACATAAACGAGACTTTCAGCCCTTTACATACCTGGCTGGGATGGGTTGTGAAGGCTAAAAACGAGTCAAGATATTTTCCAAAGTTGGCTGGCGTTTCCACATCAGCATCTGAGCCCTGTCAGGAAGATAAACAATTTCAGACAAAATACTAACTGTATGTCATGCTTAGCTCACAAGCGACATGTCTCTGGGTAAAGCAGGAGCACTACATCCCAGGCCACAGACTAAAGGCACAGAGACAAAAACACTGAATAACTGCAATTTTCTCTGAAACCGGTATAGCCCGAGGAGTAGCAAATTCTCCTGACCAGCCTGGAGGTGCCGGAGACAGCACCACCCTCACACAAGAGAAAAGGGTGACTTCTCTGATACTGGAGCTCCATTAAAACCAAAGTCATAACTGCTGCTGCTGTCGTGAGTCACATTTTCCTCCTATTGGGTCAAGCCCACCCAGCAGTACCAAAGTGGAGCAACTCTCAACTGCAGAATTTTGCAAGCAAATACACCCAGATGATTTCACTCCCATTCCTCCAAATATTTCCTGCATTTAACATACGGGTATCTCTTACTGATACCTTTCTGGCAAGTCTGGCATGAAAGTAAGTTCTACCTGGAGACATAAAGTCAAGGTTTGCTGCTCTTCATTAACCATAACGTGACCCGGGGCCCTCAAGATCCCTGTTTTGGAGCTGTACAGCTCAGTGCTGCCTCTCCTGAGCCAATGTGGATGAGAGGACCCAAATCCCCCTCTCATTACTTCATTCCAGACTAACAGCTCCCACTGCCTAACAGCAAGTTAAGTCACTGAAAATAATAACACACCCTTTTTTCACTGTCCTTTCTTTCTAGGGATGAATTCTCAAAGGGTTTTTTTGTTTTCCCTCTCCCTCAGAATTTACTCTGCTCTGCCGCTTGCACAGGCCGGCTGCCTCAGTCTCCCCACGGACAGCACCTCTCAACAAGCCTGCCTTCCTTACCGCAGCAGCAGTGTGCTGAACGGAGGGAGCCGGAATTCAGCAGTCAGCAGGGCATGCAAAGTATCAGTGTGCATCTTCACCTCAACGCTGACAAAAAGCATTAGAAAGATGAGCAGCAGGAAGAAAACCTGTTTCTTCCTTCAGCTCGAGAGAATCTTAGCAGAAGAACAAACAGGTATATTCTTTGAGTTATTTTTAATAGGGAAATTAAAGAGATTTCCAACACCAAAGTAATTTCCTAGAGTGGTTTTTCTGCAGCAGTAGACAGCAACAAACTTGGCCAATTTTCAATAAAGCTTCAGCATTTTATAGAGGTTATAGATGACAACTCTTGCTGACAGCAGAGGCCTGGAATTAGTCAGGGTCCCTCCATTTTACATTCCTGTGACTTGGCAGGATACAGTTATCACTCTTGCAAGGAGAGTCATTCCTGGCTTTTCCAAATGCATGGGGAGAACCTATGGCTACTGAATGTGCAGAGATAACCCTGGTCCTACCTTTGATTAGGGTTGCCTCACCCCCAGCCCTGAAAACTAGCTTTGCCAGGGTTGTGTCTGGTATTAGTAGAGACTTACTAGCAACGCACATAGCTGGCTGCCCAGCGCGCACAAAACTTGGCAAAGTCTCTTCAAGAAAACATAGTGCTTCTCCACCAGGCCTTCTCCGTCTGCTGTCCTGGGAATGAGGGGAGGGGAAAAAACAGGATCACAGTTACTCACGCTGTAGGTAACAGGCACCCCACTATTGATCTCGTAGGTAAAGAGAGGACCGGTGCAATTTGAGTTTACTGCAGTGAGATTTTCTTTGCTATTATCAAGAAGTACTGCTTTATCAGTACCTAAAGCCTCTGAGACTGCCTCTCTGAAGGAGTCCCTCCTGATCAGTTTCAGGCTAAAAGAGAAAGCTGGGGAAGCTGTGATATTTACACCTTCCACTATAGGATTTTAAAAAGCTTGCAGTTTTTCAGGTTTTGCAAAAGAAATGGGGGTTTTGTTCTCTCTTGTCCCAGCTTCCCACAGTTAAGCAGCAATACCTTTTGTAAATCACATCTACAAAGCCATTTGCATGCAGTTTTGTGTGAAATTACAGCAGCAGGATGGTACTCACTGGGCAGCAGAGAGAATGTAGTGCATGGCAACGTCTCCGAACAAGACCATCAGAGGCTTCCGATCCTCCAGCTTACCCTATGTGTAAAATATGCCAAAAGCCTCAATTAGAACATAACTATTTATTCCCATCAGACTGTGAAATTAGGAGATCCCCAGCTGTCCTTCCACCTGGAGAAGTGTTTCGAGCCCACAAATTGTTTCAGTAAAAACTTGACAAAATATATAAGGTATTCCCAATCTCAAGAAATTTCATCAAGCAATCCCACCACAGGAAGTTTAAGCTGAAAAACTGATCCTGAGGCATTAACTCTTCTTCACTGCAGACTGACTAGTTATGTAAAAGCAGCTGATAAACACTCGGCTGTGACACTAAGCTGCTTCTGAACATATGGATCAAATCACTTGTTAGGATCCTGCTGTCACTGCTCTGAGTGGCCAAATGACACAGCTGGTAACAGTGTCTCCCACTTCACAGTTGCAGAAAGCAGGGGAAAAAAAGTGAATGGGGATCTCCAACTTCAAAACTGCGAGGAGAGGCGAGCACGGAAGTTGAAGAGAGTTCCAACAGTTGCTGTACGTATTGTGCTGGCATGACATTCGCCCTAAGTATCATTAATATAAGCAGCCAAATTTGAATTTTGTTTCTTAAATAGAAGGACAAAGATACCATTGTGCAATCTGAATAATTATATAGGAGAATGAGAGGAAAACAAAGGGGAGCCAGAAGAGATGAGGAAGAAGAACTCACTTTCCTGCTGTCAGCAATCAGGAGGCACTCTGCTGCTCCTATTTGGAGCTCAGGTTCATTTAGGAGCAGACACAACATCTCCAAGAGTTTGCAGTTGTCTGCTGTGATGTGGCTAAGGGCCACCCAGTCAATGTAGCCAGCCAAGGTGTTGAGCGCTGCTATCCCCACGCGGCAGTTTGCCTGGGCCTGCAAACAGAGAGGAGGCACGAGGTCAGAGAGAAACACCAGTTCTCACCTAAAGCCATCCGCTCCCCGGAAGAATGGTATCAGGAACCACCCTGAGAGTGAGGTGGCAGCAGAAGGGTACAAGTCCATGCACTAAGGATGTCAGTTAAGGCCTGGGCACTTCTCCACTTGTGCCTCACTTCTTTCTTCTCCAGGAATTTGTATTATGGGTGAACAAACCCATCTGTAAGTGACAAGTGCAGGTAATAGATTCCAAAGCCTGGGAGAAGCCTGATTCTAAGCAATCTTAGTCTTAGAATGACTAATGCACTAACTCCTGCATAGCTCCACTCACCTTTGGCTCCTGAGACAGATCAGTCTTCTGAAAAAGAAAACAAGAGATGGTAAGTGAGCAGCTACAGCACAGGCTTCCACCCAGCCACTGCTGGACAGGCTTATTCTCGAGAACGCAGCTAGAAGCAGCTTCACAGAACAGCTCCCTAGTGACAGAGGCTGCAACACAGTCTCCCACTCAGGACATCGCTGCAGCCATCATAACCACCTCCACAGCCCCCGGCAGGTAACGCAACAGGACTTTCAATTGCAAGTTAAGCCACAATTTCCTTCTCGTTCAAAAGATGACACTCCAGTCAGCAGGCGTCAGGGAGACACAGGGGACAAGAAGGAAAGGCATTTCAGTGCTTCCTGGAAGCTTCCAGGGAAGAAACTTTTTAGAGCATCTTACACCCAAAAGCCAGACTCTAAAAGATGCTGGTGGCTTTTATGTGCTGAGATTGATGTCTGAAAAGGGTAAAGGATTTGTCCATGGTCAGAAAGGCAGCTGGAGGAGAGCTGGGGCAAGAGCTTACAGCGTGACTCCCAGTTCCAAACACTTAACAGCAGCAATGCACTCCTTGCACCATCTTTTGGACTAATGCAAGCGAGTTCCTCAGACACTCAGGTTTGATTCATTTTTCAGATGCAAAGATAGGACAAGCATTTCTTTGTGCTGCAACGTTTTGGTTTGGAAACTCTGTCCATCAACATATTCAGTGCAGTGACTGTAAGTCAATCTGGTTGTGTTCCAAGCATTTAACTGAGCCATCATACCAGAACTGCGTCTTTATAAGCACTGCAGATTATGGTCTTGGGGAACTGTCCGTCATCTCCCCCAGTCTCAGTGTGCAGACAGGTAACTGAACACCCAACCCTCAGGATTTACCCTGTGCGCAAACATCCCAAAGATCTGCTAACCTGTGGAGTGGTGAGGGCTTCTTGTTCCTGGGGTGATCCAACCTTGCCAATCAGAAAGATTCCACCGTTAGCAGAAGCAGACACACTTCAGAGCCTCAAAGCACTGCAATTCAAACCTTACCTGGAAATGCATTTCAACCAGACTACAAAATGCACCAGGGTCTCCCACCCACCACCATGAACTGCACAGAGAATTGCCTGCTCTACAGGTGGGTTTGTTCAGCCTGTCAGTGCATCAGGAAAATGAACAGAAGTCAGGTAAGAGAGGGTTTTCCATTGCCTCACAGTTTCACATTTAGTGAACTAAATTTGGATTTTAAGGCACAGAAAAAAAGAACAAGAGATACACCTAAGCAACTTATTTCTAAATTGGTTTCTCAATTGTGCTTCACTCTCAAATCCACTTCCTTCTCACCAGAACAGACTGGGGTAGAGACTTGCCTTCACCATCCACCTCGACCAACCTGCACATCTCTGACTCCAGGTGAGAATTCAGGAAAGAAGTCTCTTTACGCAAAAAGGAAGAATATTCCTCACCACAACTTGACATAAAAGGGCTTCCTGACCCGAGCTCTCACAGAAAAGGACCAGAGAGGCCCAGATGCAATGCTGAGACATCAGAAACTCATGCATTTTGGTGCATCGCCACAAAGACACCACTACAGCATGAGAGCAAATGAAAGCCCAGGCTGGCATCTCTTTACCACCGTGTGTTACATAAACTACCCCAAATCTATCTGTTTCTGCTAAAACCACACCTTCATTTTGTTAAGCCATGCATTCACTCGAGCCATTTACACTAGCAAATCCAAAGTACCAACGCTAACCCTGTCAACCTTGTGTGTTCCATCTCCCTGATCAGCACCGGCTTCCCAGGCCACAAGCAGATCCCTACCTCACAGCAACAGATTTCCGACAGTTTCTGCACTTGCTACCCCCACAACTTGAGAGCTGTACCCCAATTCCTAAATGCCTCCAGCACTGACTGAACCCAAGGAAAGGAGACTCTTACCATGCGTCTGTACTTGTTGACGTTCTGCTGCAGGGTAGTTAGTAGGAAACTGAAGATCTTCTCCATGTTCTGGGTGAGGGTTTGCTGGATATCTCGTCGCCGCTGGGTAGGCAGAGTTTGAAAAGTCACCACATCCTCTGCCAAACGTAGGAGGATGAACATCACCAGTTCCGTCTGAGTTTCCTGGTGTCCCAAAATGAAACACACTCCATCACTACAGTTCACACATTAAAATCCCTAGAACCCATACCTCAGGGAAACAAGAGAGGAGGACAGCCCTCTCTCTGCTAAAACTATCTCCTCGAATAACTTAAACTAGCAGAGAATTTTAAGTCCATCATCAGCCTGGTCTCAGTTGACCAGCTGAGGCTTTCCTCAGGATGACGGAAGACTGAAACCCATACTATGAGCAAGCAGAAGAGAACTGACGGGTGTGTTTCATACCCCTTGCTTGGAGAGGGTATCCAGCTCCTTTAGCATGTCAGGCCAGTGCTGAGGCCATTCACGCTTGATCATCTCCACCACAATGCGAGACAAAACATCCTTAATGTGACTTTCCTCCTCCAGAATACTTTGAGTTCCCTGTGACAGAAGAGGGGCAGTTATACAAGACAGCAAACATCAGACATTTGTAATTCTGACCTGGGAAGCACAGTGATGGCAACTATTCTAAACTATACAAAATAATACAACGAAACACAACATTGGACAGCTCTCATCCCAACTACCTTGGGTGATACTCCTACCCTTTCAAGCACCCATAGCTACTGAACTCCAGGAAACAAAAAAGGATTTTCCTCAAAAGAAGTTCACTTGGTCACAAGAGCAATCATGACAATAGAGAACACGACTAAGATAATATAATGACTTTAGTATTCTTGCAAAGAAAATCCATATTTACTGAACTTCCTCCAAAGAAAAGATAAAGTACCTTATATATCTCATCCAAGCCTCATGGCTTCCTGCCATGTGAGGTGACATGGTTAGTGACTACAAGACAGAGAAAAGCACTGGAACAACCAGGGATGCATGGCAAGAAAGTAATGAAATGCAGAATTGAAGTCAGGTCCTCTGTGCTAACCAACTGAAGTCTTTTTTCCCTTTTGCTCCCACTTTTCCCAAGTGAGGGAATCATGTTTCAGAGAATAGCCTAGGGTATTTTATATAGGGTAAGGTATAATATATAGGGTAAGGTACTTACACTGGATATGAGCCCCATGACATTGTTCTTTAGATAAACTTTTTCTAGGCGAGGCATATTGTTCCAGCGGAACCTGTTTGAAAGAATTTAAAAAAAAAAACAGAGAAACAAAAAGGACATCAAGTCAAAACGTTTATATAGATCTCTGACTTGATTCTCCAGGAACTATCACTTCTTTACCCAAACTAAAGAGAGACACTACAGCTCACTGACCCTGTCCGTGCCCAAGCCCTTAATGAAAAGGCTGAGTTAAAACTGCTGCTGGCAAATGGGCGTGCGCCACTGAGGTCAAGAGACATGAGAAGCAGCAGCAAAAGCACAAAGCATCAGGTCTGTAGAGGCGGCAGAGAGAGGAATCTCAGAACAGAACTAGTACAAAGCCTCTTTGTTAGCATGAGGCTAATGACAGGGAACGCCGCACAGACCTACTGATAACCCCAAGTGCTTCTTTACACCTCGTGATGTCAATGCGTCTGGGAGCTGGTGAATTGGCCTTCCCAACCTGCCCCAAAGCCGTTTTTTCCTCCCCTTCTCTTACAGGGGAGGAAAGAAACAGAGCAGAACAGCAACCGTCCCTCGCTGCAGGTCAGACTCTCCGCATCCCCATAATGCCTCCCTGAAGCGGGAAGGGCTGGAAGGGGCCCAGAGCCCAGGCCGGTGCCTGCGCGGCAGCGGGCCGGCACCCTCCCGGGGCGGCGGGGCCGGGCTGCCTTACTTGACCACATGCTCCAGGATCTGCAGGCCGAAGTGCCGGACGATGGCCGTCTGCGTCTTCTCCGCCAGCTTCAGCCCGCAGGGCACGCAGATGGGACACTTCTCCTTGAACTCCTCGCAGAACTGGGAAAGGGCCGGGGTCAGGAACACACAGTTAAACGCGGGCGCGGGCTCGGGGCGGCCGATAACGGGGAGACGGGGGGGGGGGGGGGCCCCGACCCCTGAGGGGGCAGGCCNCCCTGCGCGGGGAGGACTACGGCTCCCGGCAGGCGGCGCGGCGGGAGGCCGGTCAGTCGGGCGGGAGGCGGCGGTGCCGCCGGTGATGGCGGCGATGTCGCGGGGCCGGGAGCGTGTGGTGGCCCTGGTGGACATGGACTGCTTCTTCATGCAGGTGGAGCAGCGCCTCGACCCGCAGCTGCGCGGCCGCCCCTGCGCCGTGGTGCAGTACAC
>VXBO01003436.1:93764-118205 GCA_013400135.1 Rhinoptilus africanus
GGCCGGGGGCGGGCCGTGGGGGGGCGGGGGGGGGGGGGGGCAGCCCCGACCCCTGAGGGAGCAGGCCGTGGGGAGCCGCCCGACCCCCTCAGCGCCGCGCCGGCGCAGCCCCCGCCGCCTTCCCCCGCCTGCTGATGACCCCCAGCGCCTCAGGGGCTGCCCGGGACCGGCCCGCCCTCCCTTCCTCCTCCCCCGCCGGGCCCCGGCGCCGGGCGGACGGGGACATCCGCGTGGCCGGAGCCCGACGGCTCCTCTCCCAGGCCGGTACCTTGAGCGCCTCCAGGCGGTAGCGCTGCGTGGAGGCCGGGTCCATGATCACCGTCACCGCCTTCACCAGCTGCTCGCAGAGGCTGCTCACCTGCTCGGCGGACATGGCGGCGGCGGGGCGGCGGGGCCGCGCCACCGGCCACCGACGGGCGAGAGGGGGGGGCGGGCGCCACGCGGCGCCGGCGCGGCACNCGCGGGTGCCGCAGGCGAGGGGCAAGGCCGACCTCACCCGGTGAGCGGGGACCGGGGGGTGTGTGCGGGGACGGGGGGTGTGTGTGCGGGGGTGGGGGGGGTGTCCGCCTTACGCGGGGCGGCGGCTTGATGCTGTGGGCGCCGCCCGGCAGGTACCGGGAGGCCAGCACGGAGGTGATGCAGGTGCTGTCGCGCTTCGCCGCCATCGAGCGGGCCAGCATCGACGAGGCGTACCTGGACCTGACGGGCTGCGTGCGGGAGCGGCTGCGGGCCCTGCGGGGGCGGCCACTGACCGCCGCCCTCCTGCCCACCACCTTCGTGCAGGGGCTGCCCGAGGAGACCGGCCCCCGGCCCGGCGGGAAGGGTACACACCGGCCCGTCCTTAAGCCCGACGAGAAGGGTACGAACTGACCCGGTCCCCAGGCTCAGGGGACTTTGGCCAGCGGGGCCGGCGCTTTGCGTACCGCAGCGGGGCAGCTCTAACGGCTGTGCTTTGCGGCCAAACACTGCAGGGAGAAAGGAGCCCAGTGCTGCCGGCCCGCTCCATCTGCAACACTCCTGATAGAGGTAGAGGGTGGGCTGCTTTATCCCCCCCAGAGCAAGAGCATGCTAAATAGCATCCATGTTTTCCCCAGCAAATGGCTCTTAAGGTGCCCGCTTCTCGTCCTGGCTGTCAGCACACGGTTACAGAGGCGCGTGGCTGTTTGCTGGGGCTCCCTGAGGCTACCAATCCCTTTGCCGGGCTCAGCAAGAAATGCCCACGTTGATCCCCTTTGTGTCCCTTTTGTAGAGGAGCTGCGGCAACGTGGCTTGCACGAGTGGCTGGCATCGCTGTCTTTCGATAACCCGGATTGTCCCGACCTGCAGCTGACCATGGGTGCAGTAATTGTGGAAGAAATAAGGGTGGCTGTAGAAGCAGCCACTGAATTCAGGTGCTCAGCTGGGATTTCGCACAACAAGGTATGTGCGTAACGCGTCAGCCTGGTTTCTTCTGAGTAGCAGAGTCAGAACGCGCTGTAGACCCTCTCCTATGCGCTCTTTCTCGTCTCCCATAGAAGATGAGCTGAGGGGGGAATGCAGCCATGTGTGAGCACACCTTTGGGGAAATTATAGGACATCTGGGAATGGGAGGAACTTTTTTTTCCCAGAGATGTGGCCTATGCAGTCAGCACTCAATTCATTTGCTGCCTGGGTTCCTGGTGTACCCTAATGAGTTAGCTCACTAGGAAGAAAAGGGTTTTAAGTCCTCCAGGTGGGTTTTCTTGGGGGAAAAAAATGAGAGCTTAAAGCAGGAGATGTCCACCTTGAGTTTTAGGCAACAGTGTCTGTAGCCAGGGAATGCTTTTTACTGACACAAATTCCCAGCAATTTAGAGGAAGAATAATACCGGTTTGGGGCACTGTGGTGAGTCGGGTTGCTTTTCCTCTTTCTGGTCAATCAGTGTTTACCCCTGCCAGCTGCACTTTGGGTGGTGCTCAGCCAGCTGCTGCGAGTAGTTGCCGGAGCACTTGGTGCATGACAGCAGCTGCAGAAAACAAACGGACTTTGATGCTGCAGCTACAGAGGGTTTCCTGCAGAGTGAGATGCAGGGTGGTTTACTGAGAACACCCAGCACTTGTTTCAGCCTTTGCAGAAAAGGTTTGCACCTACAGAGGCGAGCTGGCCCTGGAGGCGCCCTGCACAGCCACATGTAGGATTTTGACCTGGTGATCTCTGCATTGTGCTTGCTCATATAGCTATACAGCTCTTCAGGGATAGCACAGTACACCGTAATTTCCTCGCTCCCTTTAAAACAAAAAAAAAAAATTAAGNCTCCGCGTCTCCTTGCAGGGTCATCGCCGTGAGCTACGAGGCGCGCGCCTTCGGCGTGTCCCGCGGGATGTGGGCGACCGAGGCGCGGGCGATGTGCCCCGAGCTGGCCCTGGCGCGGGTGCCGCAGGCGAGGGGCAAGGCCGACCTCACCCGGTGAGCGGGGACCGGGGGGTGTGTGCGGGGACGGGGGGTGTGTGTGCGGGGGTGGGGGGGGTGTCCGCCTTACGCGGGGCGGCGGCTTGATGCTGTGGGCGCCGCCCGGCAGGTACCGGGAGGCCAGCACGGAGGTGATGCAGGTGCTGTCGCGCTTCGCCGCCATCGAGCGGGCCAGCATCGACGAGGCGTACCTGGACCTGACGGGCTGCGTGCGGGAGCGGCTGCGGGCCCTGCGGGGGCGGCCACTGACCGCCGCCCTCCTGCCCACCACCTTCGTGCAGGGGCTGCCCGAGGAGACCGGCCCCCGGCCCGGCGGGAAGGGTACACACCGGCCCGTCCTTAAGCCCGACGAGAAGGGTACGAACTGACCCGGTCCCCAGGCTCAGGGGACTTTGGCCAGCGGGGCCGGCGCTTTGCGTACCGCAGCGGGGCAGCTCTAACGGCTGTGCTTTGCGGCCAAACACTGCAGGGAGAAAGGAGCCCAGTGCTGCCGGCCCGCTCCATCTGCAACACTCCTGATAGAGGTAGAGGGTGGGCTGCTTTATCCCCCCCAGAGCAAGAGCATGCTAAATAGCATCCATGTTTTCCCCAGCAAATGGCTCTTAAGGTGCCCGCTTCTCGTCCTGGCTGTCAGCACACGGTTACAGAGGCGCGTGGCTGTTTGCTGGGGCTCCCTGAGGCTACCAATCCCTTTGCCGGGCTCAGCAAGAAATGCCCACATTGATCCCCTTTGTGTCCCTTTTGTAGAGGAGCTGCGGCAACGTGGCTTGCACGAGTGGCTGGCATCGCTGTCTTTCGATAACCCGGATTGTCCCGACCTGCAGCTGACCATGGGTGCAGTAATTGTGGAAGAAATAAGGGTGGCTGTAGAAGCAGCCACTGAATTCAGGTGCTCAGCTGGGATTTCGCACAACAAGGTATGTGCGTAACGCGTCAGCCTGGTTTCTTCTGAGTAGCAGAGTCAGAACGCGCTGTAGACCCTCTCCTATGCGCTCTTTCTCGTCTCCCATAGAAGATGAGCTGAGGGGGGAATGCAGCCATGTGTGAGCACACCTTTGGGGAAATTATAGGACATCTGGGAATGGGAGGAACTTTTTTTTCCCAGAGATGTGGCCTATGCAGTCAGCACTCAATTCATTTGCTGCCTGGGTTCCTGGTGTACCCTAATGAGTTAGCTCACTAGGAAGAAAAGGGTTTTAAGTCCTCCAGGTGGGTTTTCTTGGGGGAAAAAAATGAGAGCTTAAAGCAGGAGATGTCCACCTTGAGTTTTAGGCAACAGTGTCTGTAGCCAGGGAATGCTTTTTACTGACACAAATTCCCAGCAATTTAGAGGAAGAATAATACCGGTTTGGGGCACTGTGGTGAGTCGGGTTGCTTTTCCTCTTTCTGGTCAATCAGTGTTTACCCCTGCCGGCTGCGCTTTGGGTGGTGCTCAGCCAGCTGCTGCGAGTAGTTGCCGGAGCACTTGGTGCATGACAGCAGCTGCAGAAAACAAACGGACTTTGATGCTGCAGCTACAGAGGGTTTCCTGCAGAGTGAGATGCAGGGTGGTTTACTGAGAACACCCAGCACTTGTTTCAGCCTTTGCAGAAAAGGTTTGCACCTACAGAGGCGAGCTGGCCCTGGAGACGCTGCAGCGTGTCCTGCACAGCCACATGTAGGATTTTGACCTGGTGATCTCTGCATTGTGCTTGCTCATATAGCTATACAGCTCTTCAGGGATAGCACAGTACACCGTAATTTCCTCGCTCCCTTTAAAACAAAAAAAAAAAATTAAGAATGCTGGCATAGAAACTTAATGGAAACTGGGAGAAGCTGCTAGGGATTGCAGGCATGTTCTCTGTTATTCTTGTTTAAGCAGAGTGAAAAGGCAAGTTGAACATCCCTTACACTGGAAATGTTTACACCAGTGATCTTCAGCTAGCTGAGTTCTGCCCCGCAGTCTAGTTTCAAGGTGAGCTGGTGCAGAACTAGCTCTAGTACCCGTGTACAGTTGCTAATAGTTACAGTTATTTCTGCAGCAGTCTAGGATGAAGGGTGTCTCCCTTAAGATCCAAAGCATCCATTTAGTCTTTATCCTTTTCTTATTTTGCCCAAAGCCTGCATTTTTAAAGCCATAACTATACAGATAAGCCCCTTTTGCAAAGGCTGAAACGAGTGCTGGGTGCTCTCAGTAAACCACCCTGCATCTCACTCTGCAGGAAACCCTCTGTAGCTGCAGCATCAAAGTCCAGTTCTTTCTGCAGCTGCTGTTGTGCACCAAGTGCTCTGGCAACTGCTTTCAGCAGCTGGCTGAGCATCACCCAAAGTGCAGCTGGCAGGGGTAAACACTGATTGACCAGAAAGAGGAAAAGCAACCCGACTCACCACAATGCCCCAAACTTGTATTTTTCTTCCTCCAAGTTGCTGGGAATTGTGTCAGTAAAAACCATTCCCTGGCTACAGCCACTGTTACCCAAAACTCAAGGTGCTGGCTTCTTGCTAAGATCATTTTTTTTCAAATGGCTTCTAATGCACCTCACCCTGAGTCGCATACGCTGACAATGACACCCTAGCAAAACACAACATGACTGAGGTTATCTGAAGGGCATGCATCTAGCTGAAGAAAATCTATTGTTTTCCATAATGGTTTTGTTCAGTGAGTTGTACTGAAATGGGGATGTTAAGGGTGAGATCCTGGGGGGAATCCGTCTGAGGTCCACTAAGAGCCGATACTGGGGGTGTTGGTTGATGAGAAAGCTCAATACAAGCTGGCAACGCGCGCTCACAGCCCAGAAGGCAAACTGCATCCTGGGCCGCATCAAGAGAAGCGTGGCCAGCAGGTCGAGGGAGGTGATTCTGCCCCTCTACTTTCCTCTGGTGGGACCCCACCTGGAGTACTGTATGCAGCTCTAGGGCCCCCAGCGTAAGAAGGACGTGGACCTGTTGGAGCAGGTCCAGAGGAGGGCCACCAAGATGATCAGAGCAACCTGGTCTAGTGGGAGGTGTCCCTGGACATGGCAGCGGGGCTGGATCTAGGTGATCTTTAAGGTCCCTTCCAACCCAAACCATTCTATGATTTCCAATGAAGCCTATAGAGAGGGAACAGCTGTAGGAATTCAGGTGATGGTAAGCACAGATGGGTCTGGGTTGTGAGGCTTCTGGGACATAAAACTAGAGCTGAAAATTCTGTGCTCAGAAGAGTCCAGAAACAGTGCAAAATCGCTGAGCAGTGCTTCTTATGCTCCTCACTGACTGTTTTAGTGGTTTATAGGAAAAAAGCAACCAGCAGGCTTTTGGCTAAGTTGCAATAAGTCAGGACATAGCCTGGAGTTATTGTGGACAAGCAGCAGGATGAGTCAGTAAATTGAGTGCTCTTGTAGAAACGGCAAATCCTGTTTCAGCATGTGCAAATTAGAGAAGGTGTCAGAAAATGTAAATTATTTCTCCCCATGAAGTCTCAGTAATTGGTTCAGCTTGCAGCACTTCACTTTAGGAACAATGTGGGTAAACTTGGAAGAGTCTCCAGTGAAACAAGAATAACAATAATTGGACATCTGGAAAATGACTGGGTATGAAAAGCTGAAGGAAAGGGATCTACTCAGTCTAGAAAAGAGAACGTAGGTAAGCCTGTAAAACAGCCTGTCAATAAAGATCACAGCTTAGTAAGCAAGAAGGAAATTCTGGTTTAGTTATAGGATGTGTGGTAAAGCAGTGAAAGAGGAAATAATTAGGCTTGTTCAAAAAAACCCCAAACGCCCAGTTAACTGTATTTCAGGCTGGTCTGTGTATTCTTGATCCTGTGGTAGATTATAGTGGGAGGCAAAGCTGTATTGCAGATAAGATAGAGAACATCCCTTCCAGGCTAGCATCTCTGTATTTTGCAGATTTCCTTTTGCAGCATTATGCTGCTGTGGACCTCGCAGGGAAAAAGAATAAAATAGCAACATTGAGAAAAAGCAAGACAAACACAGAAGGTGAAGGAGCAAGACATACTGAGAGAAATAGCCTGGGGAGGATTATGGGGATGCTTTGGAAGTTCTAGTGTGCTTGCGTGATGGAAAGCTAAGCCAACCGGAACAGGTGATAGACCCAGATTCCCTAAGCTGCCTGGAGCAGGAGTCTAGCCCTTTGCAGTTAGGAAGTCTGGAAGCAGCAGTGCTTTCGGAGCACCCAGCCAGTGCATGCTAAGTCCTAAGGTGGGTGCTACCTGGGAGCGAGCAACGGCACAACCTGCACGTCCTTCCTAGCAGCTATTCCAAAGGCAGCTCTTAGAAGTGATACAGCACAAGCCGTTAGGTAGAGTCATAATAAAATCAGTGCAAAGTTTGTAGTAACAGGGTTTCCACCCTCTTCTGTGTTACAGACACTGGCTAAACTGGCCTGTGGGTTAAACAAGCCCAACCGCCAGACGCTGGTATCTTCACGATTTGTTCCGCAGCTCTTCAGCCAACTGCCTGTCGGCAATATGTAAGTACTGGGGAGCTGCCTGCTTTTGTGCAGCCCGGGGCTCGGGCTGAGCTGCTCTGTGGCAAGAGCCTGTATTCAAAATGCTGGTGCTCTGCTTCCACAATCCAGGCTTTTATCAGGAGGAGAGCCCTGTTTGTCTTCATTGTTGTGGTACTGGCTCGTGTGAGCAGAACTGTTCCTGGCCACCTCAACAGAGAGCAGTTTGATCCTAATTGATAGCAGCCAGCAAAGGCTTTCAGTTCCACAGTAACTGCTCATCAATGCTTGTAAGAAATGGAGAGGAAATCCTGCCAGTAATCCCTCACAGCTGTGAGTGACAGTTAAGGAAGAGCATGCTTAGGAGCTGCAGCCCTGCCAGTGAAGGGTCCACGCTCAAACAGCCCACTAGCGTCCTGTGGGCAGCCTGTCCCTGGGTAGAGCTGTGCTGAAGATGAGTGCTGGGGTGCATAGGTGTAATCCAGGAGCAGCTGTGGGCAAGGGAGTGACAGAGCTGTGCTCCCAGAAAGCAGATGTGGTTTGGTTTGGAGCATCTACACTGTGGACTGGTACTTTTGCTGCTGTAGAGAAGAGTTACCAGCACCACTGCTCCAGAGGAATGGATCCCTGGTCCTGCTCTCCAGACCTGCACTGCTGCTCTCTGCCTTCAGTGGCTCACTAGGGATGGAGGGGGGGGTGTGGGGAAGGGACCTGTCTATGTAGGAGGAAGCAGGGAGTGTGCGAGGCATTCGAGCAGAAAAGCTGTTATGTACCAAGGGTTCCCTTCCCAAATCCTGCTAGTTCCTGACTGCTGCTGCGTGTCCCCACCTAGGGACAGCTGCTGCAAGACTTGGCATAGTCTCCACGTGATGCTTCATTTGTGTTTTCTCTTTCTCTTTTTCTTTCTCTGCCATAGCCGTAACCTGGGAGGCAAGCTTGGCACTGCCATCACGGACACCCTGGGAGTAGAGTACATCGGGCAGCTGACGCAGTACAGTGAGACAGAGCTCCAGACTCACTTTGGAGACAAAACTGGGTAATGATAAATCACTCACCACAACTTGGCTCTTTGTAGGAACTTAGACTTCCTTTCGGTTGCAGGTTATTCTGCTGTGATTAGGAAGGTTGGATGAGTGACATCTTTGAGAAGCACTGGTCTGGCAGACCCACAAACGGGTTTCCAGTCTTGCCTGCTCCCAGGCATCCTCCCCAGGATAATGTTTTGCCTGTCAGCCAGCTCCTCTGCCTTCCTCTACAGCGTCTAAGCATGGGGCCAAGCTGTGGAAGGGCTCCCTGCAGGCTGGGAACCAAGCAGTCTTGGCAGTCTCATTACAGAGGAAATTACAAGGCTGGACTGGAGCCTGAAGCACCACTTCTGGGCCCAGAGCAGCGGTTGGGGTGTCCTGTGGACTGCTCAACTGCTGCCACTTCAGGAGAAAGAGGCAGAGGAGTTGCACTGACAGGCATTTGTGGCCTGAAGGAAGCCTGCCTGTTCAGCTGTGGCTGCAACTACAGAGCTGGGGATGAGAGGTCACAGCTTGCACAGAGCTGAATGCATGGCTCAGCAGAAGACTGACTTGCTGCCCAGTGATGCCTGCCTGTCTGTGGTTTTCAGGTCCTGGCTCTATGACTTGTGCAGAGGAATTGAAGAGGAACCTGTCAAAAACCGGCACCTGCCTCAGTCCATTGGCTGCAGCAAGAACTTCCCTGGGAAGACAGCCCTGGCCACGCAGAAGGAGGTAGGAGAAGCCTACATCTAGCACAAGGCTTGGCCTTTGCACTGGAGAAGATGAGAATGCTAAAAGCTGAGACTAGCTTGTAAAACCACTGCTTTTCTGTGTCCTAGTGCCCTGAAATTCAACCTAGGTGTTCAGTGGGAGGAGTTGGTTTGGGCCCCAGAAATTAGGGAAATCCCTCTTTGACAGAAATGCATTGACGAACTCCTGCACAAGGAAGTCCAACTTTGTCGTAATTTTCATAAGCAAAACGATGGGCCTGTGCTATTCAAAAGGTATTCACAGTGCCAAGCTTCAAGGGCTTAGTTGCTAGAAAGAAGGAAACTAGCCCAAAGAAAGAGGGAGGATGCACCTTACCTGTTAGCTGGGGAGAGGTTCCCACAGAGCTGCAGGGAGACGCAAAGAGAGATCCAGGGCAGGGGACCCAAATTACTTGGTGAAGTCTAGTCGTAATGCTGCAGGACTTGCGTGGTATCTACGATGCCTTGCCTCCAGCATTGAATCCTCACCTGGGCTGATTTCTTCAGGAGTACTCCAGAGGCCGGGCCTCATGATAGTCTGTGTCCATTCCAATCTGATCCCCCTCCAGCATTCCTCCCTGTGTGGAGCGTTGCTCTGGCCTGGTGGCAGCGCTGTGAGCAGAGGACCAACCTGTCTGCTCCCACTGTTTTGTCCAGGTGCAACACTGGCTCCTGCAGCTGGCCTTGGAGCTGGAATCCAGACTGACCAAGGACAGGAGCCAGGTAAGGAGGGCAGGCGTGGGAAAAGCTGTTCTCCCTGCTGGCCTTCGGGAAGCCGTGCAGTGTGTTTGCACCCTGAGCTGTTTTGCGGGAGGCTGAGGGCGGTGTGCGGTGCGGGAGGAGATCTGCTCGCCCTCCAATGTGTGCCTGTGTGCTGAGGTGCCCCAAGCAGAGGTGTGCGGGAGCCCATCCAGGGGGAGGATGGCGTTGCCCCAGAATTCTGCAGGGCAAAGGAAGGTCTTTGTCCCGTGCTTCAGGATGCAGGGACCTGAAAGCCACCACACTTTCATCCTGTTGCACTGCTGCTCCCTTGCAAGCCCTTTGCTGATGCCCGTGCTGTGGGCTGTGAGAGGAAGCGATACGCTCAAATCCAAATGGTAGACTGCAGGCCAGGGTGAGATTAATCTGCCAGCTTCATCGGCGCTTGGGGGGGCAAGAAAAGGCATGCAGCTGCCTCTGAAGGAAAGCAAGGACTAACTGCTTCCTATCCTGTGTGGCACAGCTGTACAAGCACTTGCTGCCCTGTATCTCCTCCCTTGGAGATCAGGCGGGGCAGGACAAGCTGCCATCTGTCACACAGCATCACCGGGAGGTGGTAGCTGATCCGGCAGGGTTCTGGGCAGCGAGACCGTCTCCTTGGCCTTTCCTGCTCTTTCCTGCAGGGGTCGCTTGGAACTCGACTATTTCTTCTCTCTGCAGAACCACCGAGTGGCCAAGCAGCTGATGGTGGTCATCCGCATGCAGGGAGACACCAGGGTGTCCCGCTTCTGCGCTTTGTCCCGCTACGATGCCCAGAAGATGTGCAACGATGCCTTTGCCCTCATCCAGAACTGCAACATGGCTGGGCTTCACCAGGCGGCCTGGTGAGCGCGGGAGGAAGTCTGGGTTCACGTCCCCGTCAGGGGTTGTTCTGCTGCAGGAGCTGCAGGGTGAGGCAGGGACCCAACAGAAAGGAACAAGAGCGTTATGCCGACTGGTAGGAAAAGCAATCCCCAGCACACACCACACAGCAGAGCGCAGCGACCTCCGCTTGTTAGCAGCAGGACAGCTCTGAGAGCCTGGCCTCTTCCCAGCCCGGCATCTGGCCAGACACTTTGGACTTCTGTATTTGGAGCTGATCGTTGCTACTGGACACGGGGGTGTCCAGCTGGAGCGAGGCAGTCTTTGCGCTGCTGGGCTGGAGAAGCTAGCTGGGCCTTGCTCTCCTCCCCCAAGGACAAAGGTGCTTTTTGGGAGGAGGCCGTTGGGGCAGGAAGGAAAACTAAGGTGCCCAGCTCCCATATTCATTGTTATTTCCTTCCTTCCTCCTGCTCTGCAGTGAAGGCTGAGGCATAGCTAAGGCAAGAAGGTCCTGTATTAATTCATTAATAGCTGCTGCTCCCTTAAGGCCCTCTCACCCTGACTGGGAGTCTCACAACAGCTCTGGACAGTGGTGGACTGAAAGTCCAGGCTGGCAGCTGGCTGCCCCTGCTCCAGTGCCCTTTCCTTGTGGAAATGCCATTCTGGAAAGCTTTCTGCTCTGTCCAACGCAGCCTGCCAGGTCTGTGAAACTGTGTTCTGGAGGTAGCAATACTAATGTTTTTTCAGAGGAAATGTCTCTCCCCCCCCTTGCCAGATACTGCAGTTCCCCCTTCCTCTGCCTGTGAACGTTTTATGTTGCTTAATGTCCTACCTCAAAAGACTTCTTGCTTCCCAGGCTGGTGTCCGAACTGATGTTGGTCTGTCCTTTGCAGGTCTCCACCACTCATATCAGTGCTTCTCTCAGCAAACAAGTTCTCAGAGCCTGCCACGCATCTCTCTGCAGGCATTGCCACCTTCCTAACAAGCGATACCCAGCCTGATGGCGCTGCCACCACCGGCCAAAACGTGTCTTCTAGGAGGCCCAAGGTCAAGTTCTTCAGGAGCCCAAGCAAAGAGCTCAGGCAGAAGCCAGCTAACGCTATTGAGTCGTTCTTCCAAAAGGCAGCAGAAAGGCAGCAGTCACAGATGGTGGCAGCAACCAGCCTGCCTGGTGGTACCACCACAGAGTCACCCGTGCCCAGCTCCCTGGAGCACCAAGAGAGGGATGGCGCTGGAGCTGCCTCTCTGCAGGCTGACCTGGAGTCCCCTGTGAAGCAGGGTCCCAGAGATGGGAGTCCTGCTTCTCCGTACAAGAGGCTTCCTTGCGAGAAGTCACTGTCTGAGGCTACGCAAACGCCCTCCACTCCACCCAGCTCCAGGACCATTCTGAAATCAGAGCCAGCTATGGAGGGAAATGAGCAGAATTTGCCACCTTCTCCCGATCTTGCCCTGCTCCCTCCTGCCTCGCCGGGGGACCAGCAGCGCTGTGAGAAGTGTGGCCAGCTCGTGCTGGTGTGGGAGTTCCCAGAGCACATGGACTACCACTTTGCTCTGGAACTGCAAAGCTCCTTCCTGGAGCCCAGCTCTCCCACAGCTCCAGCAGCAGGTCCCAGCTCAAAGGCTGCAGCTTCCACGTCTCCCACCAAGGCAAAGAACAAGTCCAAGACTCCAGCAGGATCTAGTGCAAAAAGACCCAGAGAAGGTGTGACGAGAACTTTAGATTTTTTCTTTAAGCGCTTACCTCCTTAACTGCCAGCCGTGCTGGGAGTTTTTAGATAATCAGTGTTTTTAAAGAATCAGTGTTTTTAAATACAGTTAAGAGTTTTTATACTGCCCGTCAGGTTTTAATGCAGAAAAGTCTAATAAATTATCTGAAACTGGAACTCATGAATCGCATATGATACTGGACATACACATTTTAGCTGGTGGTGGCTAGCTTGCCTCTGCCTGCTCAGTGCTACCGGAAGGTGCATCATGCTGTCACCTACGCTTCCTGCTATGGGTATTTCCATAGCATCATTGCTCAGTCATTCTGTCCTACAGCTTTCTGTTCCTGCTGTAAAGGCTTTTTCTAGGGAAGCCCCAGCCAAGTCCTAGGCTTGAACCACTATCCAGTAACTTAGTATGAAACCTTCATCTCATGGTGGTTTTCCTCTGGCTACAGTTGCAGGTCTTGCCCTTACTTTATAACTTATATATGGTAGGTTAGCCCTGTATTTTCTTCTGCTCTCTCTGCCTGGAAGATGCTGATTTTTATTCCTCTCATAAGGATTTTTGTTACAGACAGTTGGGCGGTTCCCTCTGTGTAGGACTCCATTGTGTGATGCTTATCCCCAGCTCTGAAGCACATAAGAAAGACTCTTCCTGTCAAATAAGATTTGAGGAAGTTGGAGCTGAACAAACATACTTTTTGGTGTACTTTTTTGAAGTCTCAGCACCAGTTCCTGGCACATAAGTAAAGTCTAGCGCCCTCATGGAAGGGAGGGGCAACGTGTCAGAGTCACGTAGCCCTGTGTGAAAGCTTTCCTCCATCACAGAAAGAGTGTGTAACAACATTGTTCCTCCTTCCCAGGCGCTGGGTGGTACTACGTGCAACCTGATGACAGGTGCCTGTTTTGATCCTCCTCTGACAAATGACTCAGCTCTGGGCCACAGTTCCCATCAGCGTGGCTGCCCCAGCGCCCCACAAATTACAACAGAACCACCAAAGAATATCATGGAGGGGACAAGGAGGCACTGAGGGGGTGGGGGTGGCTCCAGGACAAGAGAGGTGCTTGCCCTCAGCTGCCTGGCAGGGCTGGGCTCCATGCTACACTGCCGGCTGCCTGGAGCCCGCCCGCTTCTTTCAGAAATGCTGCTGCCAATAATTTGAATTCGGCTCTTAGGGCAGGGGGGAGGGAATGTGCCACGTCAAGGCAGCGCTGGGTGGGGTTTGGAAACACAGTTTGCAGAGTTTCATCAGCTGCGGGCTTCCCCTCCCAGTGCAGGGGAGAGAACCTTTCAGGCAGCAGATAATGATGCAAAGTGCAGCTGTATTTGCATGTGCCGTTTCCCCTTCTTTTCTGGACTGTACCATCTTGCAGCCAGCTGTTGAGCTGCTCTCCTTCCAGCAGACAGCCTGTGCTGGGGAGCTGCTGTCAGTGGGGAGGTCTAATACTTGACAACGCAGTTGTTGCAAGATTTCAGGAAGCACAAGCAGCTCATTGTGGTGCGTGCAGCTCTGCTGGTAATTGGCAGAGGACGGAATTATGGAGTCACTCCCATTAATGACAGTCCTCACGTTACAAAGTGACAAGTTTCCCCAAAGTCATCGCATAAAGAGACACAGCAACCAGTCTGGCAGGGTTGTCTCACGCTCCTGTGGCAGTGGCACGTCTCATTTCCTAAGTGTCTGGCAGGACCAGACTCTGAAGATGTCACTACTTGACACAAAAACAAGTTGAGAACAGGCAAATCCCTTCAGTGACACAAGTCACTTCCACAGGGAAGCTCTTCTGCCTCTGCCTGTCCCAAGGGAACGACTTGTTCTCATGGAGAGAGGGCAGTCGCAAACCCCTTGGTAAGGTCAAAGCTATTTTAAAAACAAACCACCAGTTAGATGTATGCCCTAGAAAACATCCCTTTAATTAGGCTTGGGGGGGAATTTGTGGCTGGGAGGAAGCACTCCCCATAGCCCGTTTCGCCCACAACAGCCCAAAGTGCTGTGCTCAGGGTGACGTGGCTGCCTGTCGCCCCAGGCTGCACACCCAGGCTTGCTCAGATAAGCCGGGAGAGCACGGTTGTAAACAGCAGCGCGCGTGCATTCCTTCCACGCCACTGGATGGTATTTATAGGGCTGAATGCAGGAAGCTCGGGAAGGGGTGAAGGGCAGCCATCTGCAACCATGACCCAGCTCCAAGGGCAGCGGGGCAAGCTCCACCCTCGCTCATTGTACAAGTCAGCCAGCAAGCTCAATAAAACAACTTTATTCTGTACAGTTATATATAGACGCTTGGGGAACAGGGACAAACCCCAGCATTAGAAAAATTCAAGACAACAAAACAGCAATTATGAAGAGCATGGCACCAAGAACAGTCATGCCACAGATGGCAGGGATGAGGTGAGACCAGCCATCAGTTATTTCAGAGAAGGTCAGAGCACCCCATGCCCGCTTTGGGGCAGAAAACACCGGGGCTGCTGCGAACAGGCGGAGTGGCCCCTCCACCCCCCAGGCAGCTTGCTTTGTGAGCCACTAGCACCAAAGGGAAGAGCCTGCTGGCAGCTGGGTCTGTCCTTCTTGCAGGCCCGGGTGACAGACACGTCACCGTAACACCCAGACCACCGCCAGGATGGGAAGAAAGAGGGATCCTGCTTGAGCAGCGACCCCGAGCCAGCAGCTGCCGTCTCCCTGCTGGGCTGATGGGGAAGAAGCAGATTTTCAGATGGATCAGTGCTCCCCACAAGGGACAGGTCATTCCTGTTACTACTGAGCTGCCTTTGAATCCCTTCATTGATTTCACCAGCCTCTCCACGCCTCAGCATGCTCTTCGCAGGGTGCAGCCGCCACCTGCTAGAGCCCACCCCAGTGGAGATTGCCGCTTTGCGACATCCGCAGAGGAACACGGGCTGCTCAGCCCCACAGACACCGCCTGTGCCAGCAGCCCAGAAGCAGAACTTGCTCTCAGGACGGTAGAAGGGCTTGTTTGGGTGTCCAAGCGCTATCACAGACCCTTCCCCTTCTCTTCGGTCGGGGCTGGCAGGCCACCATGCCACGCGATGAGGCTGGCTGAAGGCCTGTTGCTCACAGCTGACACATTTGGTCTAACAGTCAACAATAAAACCAAAAGCCTATGTACAGCTATACAGCCCCTGCTGCACCCTCCAGGCTACAAGTGGCCTGGAGCAACGGTCACACAGGGGAGCTGCACGACAGCGAGTGGGACACGAACGTGCTCCACCCTTAGCACACAGAGTCCTTGCTGGCCACACCAGCTTTCCTCTGACAACAAACCCCAGTGGCAAGGGAAAGAAAAGAATTCTTCCTCCAGGAGAAACAGAACTCAAGTCACGCCACCGTCCAATTCACATCTAAACAATAGAAGCCACCTGGTTCTGTGTTAGTAACGCAGCCTGTCCTCCTCACACACAAGGCAAACACGTGAGGAGCTGGGCCGGACCCCAGAGCAGCCACACCAGGGAGCCCACCGCAAACCACTGCTGCAGATGTGCAGGTGACACCTTCCGCCGAACACCCACAGAAACAACCTGCACACGCCGGCACAGGCCCGGCCCACACTCTGCTCCGTGGAATGGCCTCCTGCCCAGCTGCTCCAGGGAACAGCAAGTGCAAACTCTGCCTTCATGCCGTTACGTTGGGAGGCTGTGCCACTCGGAGCAGCCACAGCTTCCCAGGAGTCAGAAAATGGGATGCTGAAGCAGTGCGTACGTGTGAGTGGGGAACAGGACATTTGTCCAACAGTGAGACACTCAGATTGGAGTAATGCAAAACCAACACACAAACGGACACATAGCAGATTAAAGCCAACCAAGATTAAAACGGTTAAAAAGTGTCCTGGATGCATTCTGAGAGGTTCAGTCAAGACCCTGCTGTGGGTAGCAGGGCCTCTTGCATCCCCTGCCCAGAAGGCTGTGCTGCAGGATGATTCAAGAGAGGATTGTTATCAACCCAGTGCTCAGAGAGCAGATATGGGACCAGATCTTGTGTCAGAGATGGCAAAACATCCCTTCGCTGCTAGTCTTCAAGGGTCCTGCTCCTCCCAACCAATAATTTTCAAACAGTAAACAAAGCCAGAACTTGCCTGCCCAGGTCTGCAGGTGCCTCTGATCGATTCTGAAGAAGGGCAGGGTAACAAAAGCTGCAGGCGATGTGGAGAACACGCTTAACTTGCCCCATGTACGGCACTGAATGCGAGAAACTCTCCCAGGCTCCATCTCACGGCGCGGAGAAGGGACACCCACGCTAGAACGGGACAGCAGCAGCTCCAGGCATCACTCAGAGAGCCACGGGAGCTTCCATCCTTCTCCCCGGGTGTTGGTGAGCGGAGATCTCTCTGACCTACTGGTAGTCAGAAGCTCAGCTGTCCAGGCCCCAGGGACTCCTCCAGGCCGTTTTCTTTGGTGGTGATGGCTTGGAGGTCAGTGACATGCCCAATGCCTTTGGTGACTCCTTCACGGAAAAGCAACTTGGCTCCAATCTTCAAGTATTCGGGATGCTTGATGAACCTGAAACAGACCACTGCCTTCTCTCCTGTCCGCAGCTTGTCCTGAAAAGAAAAAGGGGAGAGCTTAGATGCATCTACCATACCAACGCATGCAGGAGAGGTGCATGTGGATGCTAAGAAGATGAGACAAGTGAGCAAGTTGCCTCCCCCAGACTGCATGGCTTGAGCCCTTCCCATTATTGCATGCATAAGGGGAGGCAGGAAGACACAAGCTCTGGAGAATGGAGAGTTCACCTCTCTTCACAGTCTTCTTGTGTCCATCATGCTGCTTGTTTTGTGAGGAGGAAATTCTTTAACATGTTCAGAGCAAAAGCAACCAAATGGGCAGGATAAAGGGATGGAGTGTGCTCCTAGGAAGGAATACAGCTACTCAAGGTACCAGTAGCCCCTAGCTTTATTAGAGGGCATGGTGGAATACAAACAAACCCTACAGGGAGGTCCATCTTCCTCCTCCCTCCTCCCATGCCTACCTTTCCGTGGATCTTCTCTACGATAGCAGTCTGTCGTACATTCCCCACGTGCACCGTCACCTGAAATCCCTTCCGGAAAGTCGTAGCATGGAACAGCAGCACAATCTCTGCTTCAAACACCGAGCAGATGGTGGGGTTCATTTCGGGGCTCACCATGACCATGCCCTGCACAACAACCCAAAGCTCAGACCAGTTAGGGCCAGTCCCCTTCCTTCTGAACAGCCCCCCAAACCCACAAACACATCTCCACTCTGCGACTTGGTCTTGCATCCCATTCTCAGCCTTGTACTCATCCTACTTTGTAGCCTGGCCATTTCCTCCCCTTCCAGCAAGTTTCCTGCAAACATCTCCACTTCATTTCCACCCTACCAACAGGGGATCTCCAGGGAAGCCTCTGGTCCTGCTCATTGGACCAGTGAGCAACCTGGCAACAACAGAACTCACCTTCCGCAGCAGGGAGCGGTCAAAGGGTCCAAGGGCCAGCGTGGCTGCCTGCCCAGCCCGCAGCACACGGCAGGCAGAGCGGTTGCGTTGGATACTGCACACTTTCAGCCGGAGGAACTTCCCATCATCAGTGGGACCAACCACCAGGTTCTCCCCTTCTCGGCAGATCCCACTGCCCAGGGCAGAAGACCAGGACAGAGTTCATCAGGAGACAAGGAATAAATTTCATTCTCCAAGATCAACCTGCACAAACTGCCCAGGGCCAAGGAGATGAGTGTCCTTGGACTCTTACTTGGGACCAACTAACAGGAATGCAAAGCTGGTGGGAACAGGGATTTCCTACATTAGGAGCGAAAGCCACACTATCACTCCTAAGAATACCAGGTATCCCTCAGACAGGGGCCATTCTATCCCTAGTGCTCTGCCACTCTGCATTGTCCCTGCTGGAAAGACTGCAGTCAATGCCTGTTCTGTGTGGATGCGCTGGCAGCCCAACTGCTCTGATCAGTCCCAAACACTGAGGGACAGCTGCCTTCTCATGGGGTAGCATGCAGTTAACCTCTGCTGGGATCGGAGGACTTGCCCTCTACATTTTGCCCCCCTACCAAAGCAAGGAGTAAAGCGACGCCTTGGGCTCATGGCTAACCTCTGCCGACTCTGGGTCCCACCACGCCTTCCTTCAGCACACTACATGTCACACTCCTAATCCAGCAGCTTTAGACCCTCTGCTTGCCACCACACGACCAATGGTCTGCTCGTGACATCTCCCAATACCCTGGAGAGCTTTACCCTCACTCGGCTCAGTCATGTGCCAGCAGTCAGGACGGAGCCTCACACTGCTTCCATCTGCAGCAGCTGACTCTGACCTTGTGGGAACTCCAGCAACCATTCCCACGCTTTCTCGTCTGCCTGGCCTCACTTACCTCGACAGAGTTCCTCCCACAACAGTCCCCACCTCTGGCACAGTATAAATTTCATCGACCTGCAGCAAGGCAACAAGAATAAGCTGCTCAGACAGCTGTGAAATAGCACTCCAGAGCGAGAACAAGGTGCCCGCCCCTTGTGCGAGGTGAGCTCTCTGATGGACATCAGACACCATCACGGAGCTTTCACTAGCTCCCACTGCCTTCCCATTAGAAGAACCTCTGCCTTTTAAGTGGCAACCAGAGAAACAATCTTATCTCTGAGATGGGCATCCCTTAGTTAGGGCAGAGCCCAGCCTAACAGGCTTTTTTTTGAGGAGCAAGTCCTTTCTTTACTTTGACGTCTCCCCTTCTTTACTTTGATGTCTCCCCATAGTCCAGGAGTTCACTATGTCCCTCCCCACTGTGTCCAGATCCCCCCAGATGTTTGTTATACGTCACAGCCATGAGTGCAGTACCAGAACTGGAAACCATACACACCTGAAACTCTGTGAGTTGCTGCATTAGTTCTTCCTGCTCTTTACTGTTGGTCAGTGGAGGAAGGATGTTGAGGAAGACTTTTAAAAGATCCAGGTTCTCCCCAGAAACGCTGGACAGTGTGAAGATTGGGGTGATGCTGTCAGACACAAACAGACAGGAGTAAGCACAAGGCCAGAGCGCAGCTGCAGAAGGTGGCTGGGATTTTGAATCTACTGAATCCAGCAAGAGGACAGAGACTACAGTGAAAATGACCACAGCAGGAGGGAACGTGGGCTAGGTACAACTATGCAGTAACCCCTTCCCCAGCTCCGCACAGCAGCCCAGTCTGAACTGCCTGCTCCCAGCAGAAGAAATTGTCCCTTACTTGGGAGACTGTGCAAACTGCTGTGCTGCTGTAACAGCATCGTCATCTGAGTTCACAAGCAGGGGAAGCTTGTTGCAGCCTGGCTGCTTGAGGATTCGCTCCAGCTGCTTCACTGTCCGTTCCACGGTGGCTTTTGAACACAAGTCAACTTTGCTGATGACAATGAAGAAGGGGACCTTGAGGGCCATGGCCAAGCCCAAGTGCTCTCGCGTTGTCCCTGCTGCAGGAGACAAATGAGAGTGTAGGTGCAGTAGGAATCACCACTGTTGCTTGTTTATGAGACAGCTACATCTCCTGACTCTCCCACAGGCCCACTCTAGAGATTTCACCCTAACCGCTTAGTCCATCAGGCAACAAAAAAGCAAAATTATTCTTTTAAACAAAACCAAACATCAGTCCAGAAAAATAAAAACCACCAAGAATTTTTGTGACTGATCTATTTGCTTCAAAAAGATGCAGTAGTTTTCATTCTTCAGCTGGAGTTTGCCAGAAGACAGTCACAAAAATGTCAAGGAAAGATGCGGGAAAACTCCAGCTGCCCTTTTACAAGGCTTCAGGATTCATCACCCCTAAGAGCATGTCAAAGTTTTTGGCTTTTAGTTTTGACAAACACAGCCTCAAATTCGAAACAAAGACTTTCTGTCCAGGGTACAGTTTAATGCGGTCTACAACTGGTAAGAGGATCCTAGCTCTGCTCCCCTCCCAGGCACTCATGGGCACCAGCTTACAAGAAATCAATAGAGGCTTCCAGACTAGTGGTTTTTTTATGACAACTGTTCCCAGCTAGAAAGGACCCACTCCCCCTGTTCTTCATTTCTCTTCACCCGTTGCTGTCAATCCGTGCACGTAGGGCAACACTCACCAATGCCAGTGTTGGCACTAACCACCAGCATAGCGAAGTCTGGGCAGTAGCTGGTGAGGCCAAAGATAGTTGTTTTCAGATACTTGTGGTGGCCAGCCAGGTCAATGAAAGTGATCATTTTGGAAGAACTCTCACAGATCTCTTCTGCTGTTCGGGAGTCACTGTAATTTACCACCTGAGGAACATAAGGACTCAGTGAGAGAAGCAGCCTGAGCAGGCAAGTGAAGAAAACCCAGCTCTTATCTATCCACTTTGACCTCAGAATTAGTGAGATCACTCATCACAGGTGCAAGAAACAAAATCTGTTGCAAATGGGTAAGTAGCACCAGGTTCAGCCAAAAGGACACAGAGCTGTGCCCACTCACAGTTGTAACAGGAGGGTGGTCTTATTCTCCTCCAGCTTTCTGCGTTCAGCAGCCCACTCTCTCACCTCTCCTTTGCTGTTGAAGCCAAGGATCTCAAAGCTGATGCTCGACGTTCTTCCCGACTGGATTTCATGGAGATGCCGGAAGAGGTTGAGGCGTGCTCTGCCCCGTCCGTTGTCCAGCTCTCCTTGCGTTAGGACACCCAACAGGGTTGACTTCCCTGAGTCCACATTCCCCAGCACAGCTACTCGCAGGTCTAAGAACTGCAGGGAGAAGAACAGAGAAATCATGAAACTTAACTGCTGCTGTGCTGGGCATGCATCAACACTACATGGCAGTGGAGAAGTGCCTCAGAGAGCTTCCTCCATGACAGACACCGTGCAGTGTAATCTTGCTCAGATTCTGCACTCGCTCCCAGCAAACCACTGCACAGGAGTTGTGATACACTCTCTAGAATTGTGCTGTGGTATATGAGGCTTTGATATCACAAAAACGGCCTTTTGCTGCAGCAGGACCTCTACATCCTGCCTTGTTTGCACACTGGCCTGCATCAAAACTGTTGCTGTAGAAGTGAAACAATTTCTCGCCTCTGATTCAGGCAATCTCTCCTACCGGTATCTGCCTCAACCACAGTCTTGGCGATGAAAAGCATTATCATCAAGCCTCCCTCTGGCAGCTCTTTAAAGCATCTGCTATAGGCCAATTTATGACAAAGTGCCTCTAGGGTTTGATCTCCCATCCCAAAAGGAAGCTGCTTGCATGAAGCCTCCAAGTCTCCAGGAGGAGAGGACAGCCAAGTTGCAGGTCCCTACCTGCTGGTTGTCAGGCACCTTTCGGACAAGCACCTCCGTTATCTTCCTTGGAACGTCGCTGTCGTAATCAACCTCCCTCTCCCGCAGCACCGTAATGTCAGCCCCAACCCTGCCACAAACAGGAAAGGAAGGAGTGAGACACACACTTGTACTTGGCAGCTCTCGGACCTCTAGAATCACAGCTGGCAAAGCGAAGGGGATGAATGCTGGGAATAGCAAGGAAAGGGACTCAAGCTTCCAGATAAAAGCCTTTGTATTTCCAGAGCCACATGATTAGGGAATTTCAGTCATACAGGGGCTTTGTAGAATGGAGACACCAGCTCCTCAGGGGACTCCTGGGGCCAAGCTTCTCTACTGGAGGCTGTTTATGCCTGCAGCTCCTGCAGATGAAAGGGAACACATACTTCTCTGCCATACGGCGCAGCGTCTTGAGCGAGGCACGCATCTCTTCCTCCGAGAGGCCCACCAGCAGCCCGTTGTCCTCCACGCCGATCTGATAGACGGCCTCACCTCGGCCTTCCTGTAGTCGCCACTTCATCTGTGTCACCAGGTGCTCAAAGCGATATTGCGAGGGATTCACTAGCTTTAGCTGTTTAATGGAGGGAGTAGTTACAGTCACATCCTGGATGCTGAGGAAACCCCGTTGCCCAAGCCAGCAACTCCCTAACCCAACATCACAAAGCAATGCCCCCAACTCTGTCCCACCTCTAGAAAACACAGTCCATGTTAGTGTCTGCACAGAAGCCACAGGACAGGTGAGAAAGGATTTCACAAAGGTGCATATATATGTTAGAAGAACTTCCTGCATCTTGCCAGAGGGGTCTGTACCCTGCCTGCTGTGGGGGTAAGAACAGCACTGTGGGACCTATCTGCGACACAGGAGCCAAATAAGTGCAGATGGCAGGACAGTTTAAAGAAAGTGACAAATGATTATCAGGGACACCTGCAGCTCTCTCTCAAAAGGAAGACTTCATGAAAAACACAGTGGGTCTTGTCTCCTAAAACAGATTCCTAAAAATGAGTACTGAGATCAAACTCTTCCAGTTCAGCATGCTGGCTATTGCTAGGTACAGAGACACAGAAGATGACTGATAGTTCCTTAGTACAGTGCCCACTTTTCTGTCCCTTCCTTGGACATGTTCCCCATCTGCTGTCTTTCGTGAAGTTACTGCAAAACAACCCTCTGGCAGGAAAATCTTTTGTCACCTCAAAAGGCTCACCTTGTATTCAATGTTCCCATCTTCTGCCTGGTCAGAGAATGAAACAAGACAGAAAGGTTAGATGCTGTGCCAGCAAGGACTTCGATACTCTGCAGCTCAGGCTGACAGTTTCAGAGAGAGGGAAAGTGGCAGAAATATACTGTGTTAGGTCACAGCCTCTTCTGCCATTCATTCCTATGCTCAACTGGAACTTACTTCAGGTTTGTTTCTGTTGTTTGTATTCCATATCATGAAAACCAGAGGACAAAACTAGAGAGGGACACAGCATTACTGTTTTGGGAGGGTTTTTTACTGCCAGTAAAAAATACGGACAGGGTAACTGTCACAGTGAGAGAGTTTCAGTTTCACAAGGGCACAGGCTAGCAGATGACTAAAAGTCTCCTCCCTGGCCCATCCATGACCCGCAGTGCCACCAAGTGCATCTCACTCCGACCCTACCCAGCAGCTTCCATTCACCCAATGTGCACAGAAACAAGCAACTGGGAACAGAAGCCACTGGCTCCTCTCCTGCACACTGATACCCTCCCTCCCTCAATTATTTTTTCATTGACTCATTTCCATATCCTTGTGTCTCTCCTCCCTGCAACAGAGAAGGACTACAGACATAAGGAAGCAAGCTACTGCCTTCTTTGCGGTACAGCAAACTGGTCACTGGCCAGCCAGTTCTGGAGCACCAGACCTGATTGTGACTGCCTGTACACAACGTGCTCAGAATAACTTTCCCAGGAAGGGCTGGAGCCAGACAAGGTTGTCATAGAAAGGCCTGCGTACTAACCAAGCTCACTCCAACCACAACAGGCTCCAGCTTTCCAAAGAGAACGTATAGCCGATATTTAAGTAGTTTTCCCCCTAAATTGGTCTAAGGACCACTCAGAAAGGGCTGGAGCCTGCAGGAAGTCAAGTACTCTGGCAGACTAAATGGGGCTGCCAACACTAAGCACTTCCTTTTCCTCAGGACACCAATTTACATGTCAGGAGAGGCAATAGCCCTCTCCTTGCCTTCTAGCTTAGCTCCTAACCACAGCGGTGCTTATGGTGGCAAAAGACCAACAGAGGGAAGTTCTGAACTGTCAGCTCAGCTCTCGGGCAGCAGAGCTATGCAGTGAGAAAAGGGTACTTGCAGAAGGTTTTCCTCCCTTACCAGCTTTCCAGCTCTAAGAAAAACACATTCACATGCTGCGCTGTCCTCTAAATAAGGGGGTGGGTCTCTTCGAAGGCAGCTGAGACTAGAAAAGCAACAAGTCTAGACTTGCTGGGCCACATACGGCACAGGGTAGCCAGGGACAGGAAGCTGTGCTGAAACCACAGGGGGCTGTCCAGCCTCCAGCTGAAAGGAACAAAAACCCAAACTGCGGCTGCAGGGAACAATCCTGCCCGTGGAGAAGATCTAACAGTAGCAAAGCGCCGTTTTCCCGTCTTGCCAAGAGTCGCAGCCCAGCCTTGTGGAGGAATTGCTCCCTCCCAGCGCAGGCTCTTATATTTTACAGAAAGCTCGCTGAGTAGGGCCAAGCAATTGACTTTGGGGGAAATGTTAACGCTCCCCGCAGTGACAGCCCTATTAGTGCAGCGCCAACTGCCTGAACTAACCCAACACACCCACTTACTACCAATGCCATTTTTTGCCTCTGCAAGAGGCAAATGCCTCGCGCTCTGCCGGTACCGTCTGCATCTCCGTGTAAGAAAACAGTTGTCAAATTAGCTGGGAAGGGAGTCACGAGAACCAGCTGAACAATGTCTATGACTCTAGCAGCTGGAAAGGGACTTACACCCACGTCTCTCAGGGAGAGATGCGAGCAGGATGCTCGGGACTGCGAGTCGAGCAAAGCTTTATTTACGAAGCTATTTAGTTCCCAGACGGCAAAGCACCCACAAACCGACGCCAGGCAGTGAGATACTACCAAGGGACCGGCTTTGGTGGACCACGCAGGGAACTCGCTGGCACTGGGGGCTGCCACGTCAAACCCCGGAGGAGACACCGGGCCAGGAGACGACACCGGGGCGGGAGGAGACACCGCTCCCGGGGCCGGGGCTGCAGGGCCGCCCGCCAGCTGCTTGCCCACCCCCGGCGCCACCCCGCACCGACACCGCCGGGACCCTCTGCAGAACCTGCCT
>VXBO01003436.1:119523-202792 GCA_013400135.1 Rhinoptilus africanus
GTTTGGGGGGGAGGGGGGGTGATGGCGTTTTCCATGTGCTAGCTGAGTAACTCGTCCTATGTCGGCCGCTTCTGAAGTAAAGCCCTCGTAGCTGCCGCCTTAAACGTTACCGCAGCTTCACTTGAGAAAAATAAAAGTAAAGCCCCAGGTGAGGTGTGGTTAAAGGGCTCGACAAGTTACTGCTTATCTCTTGTTGTCCCGCTTTCTGCTCGAAGTATGTGAGTATTTTGTTTGTTGCTCAAACGACTCTAAGAAAAGGCTTTTTTAATCTTATGTGGTTTTTAAAGAGATAGATGGTTTTTGAAAGGTGGGGTTTCTAATTCCTGTGGGAATTCATCAGTACTGTGATTCAGATTGAAACCACCTACAGAGCAGCCTTTTGTGTTTCTCTTGGATATACGGATCCTATATGTGGATACCTATATCTCTTAAAAGGAGCATAAAACCCTCCAAACCTTCATTGCCTTTCAGGGATGGGATAGGCCGTGCTTTCTGAAGAGTGTATTAGGACTAATATGTCCCAATAATGAAATGTACTAATACGTTTGTTTTGTTTTCCAGGATGGAGATGTGATTAAGAAGCCACCCTCCATGGACCTTGCAAGCAAGAAGTGCCAGCAGATGCTGATGGAGCTGGAGGGAGTGCTCCAGCACTTGGAAGTCATGTTTAGTTTGACACTGGTTCCTCGGGTTCTTATTCTACTTGGAGGCAATGTCATGAGCCCCAAGGAGCTCTATGAGCTCAACTTGGAGGGCATCTATGAGGGCAGTGCTGAGGAGAGCCTGAAAACTGCATCCTGCGTTCGCAAGCTCTTTCACTCGCTCTTCGTTGCGGATGTCTTCAGTGAACTTAAGGCTCTCCCTGTCACAGGCACTGTCATTATGCTCCAAGGACACCGCGATTGTGGTGTTGATTGGTTCCGGCCCAAGCTCAACTATAAAGTGCCGACCCGAGGGAGGAAACTAACTGTTAACTTGTCCTGTGACGGAGACATCAACATACATGCCTCGTCTCCTCAGCATATGACTTCTACTTGGGAGGACTATGTATGGTTTCAAGCACCTGTGACGCTCAAAGGCTTTCATGAATGATCTGTGCTCTGTAGAACTTTAATGGAATGTTGAATAACCTTTGGTGCTGCTTTAAGTGATAATAACTTTATAAAATGTAACCGCGTATTCTTGTCTGTCTGGATCTCTTCCCCAGGGCATCCGCTGCCTTCCTGTAGCTGGACTGTGTTCACCTGTCTGCATCTCCTGAATTGTTGTTGAAAGCAAATACCCGTTAAGGCACGGTTGCACACAGGGTACAGTGATTCTTTAGGGACCCAAGTTGTGGCACAGGAAATAAATTAGTGTGCTGTGAGTAAAACTTTCCTGCCACATACTTGCTGAACTGGTAAATACTGGATACAGTCTTCTCTCTCCATAATTTTAATGTGGACGTTTCTCTGGTAACAATTACTACGTGAGCTGATTGTTTAGGACTCTCTAATGTATGTTATTATTAATACACTTAGTTAGCCTTTACTATAAGGGCAATAATCACTCTTACCTACCCTGTTCCTGCAAAAGGACACCTTTCCCTGCAGTCTGATGAGGCTTGAGTACTCAAGTGTTTGCCCATCTATTTGATAAAATTAGGCTTCCTCATAACTCCCTTTCAGTTACTTAATAATCCAAAGAATGGGACTTCTCAGCAATTGGGAGGTCTTGTGCTTCCCTGCCTCCACAGGGCTGTACATCTTCCTGGTTTTATTTTTTTTTTTACTAACCTTTAGTCTAACAACCCTGACAATCAGATATACAGTTAAAATTAAAAGTAAGCAGTTTCTGTTCTAACCCTCTTCAGAGAAAGTTAGGACTCCTGCTTCTCACTAACAACAAATAAGTTAATTTCTTGCTTACTTTCACCTCTTAGAAGTCTTAGACTCCAAATGTTTCTGGAATCTGAGGAAGAGGGGACGGGACTGTGACCAAGTTCAGCACTATCTTTACCTGCCAAATTCCTGTCCTAAGTCAATGTATTACCTAGAAAGAGAACTTGAGCCCTTTTCTTCTGGTTTGGTGTCTAGTGTAAAAAGGGACAGGGAGGGAGGGAGAGAAGCCTTTAGAGCATGTCAGAACTAGATACCTGCTGGAGTTACCTTCAGTGATCTGTGTACTCATCTGTAATGAGCTTAATAGCTCCACATAGCTCTATCTCATTTGAAGAGAAACTCAGCCTTCTGGTAGTGAGATTCCTCGGGGTTTCTTGCTAGCAAAAGTTGCACGATGGGGTAGTAAAAATCCTTTGAAAGGAGGGTAAAGGTTGAAGTAACCCTCTGCACTTGGTGCACATTTTAACTCTGACGTTTTTGAATGGAATGAGATTGTAGAACTTAAGTTGATATTTCTGAGCTTGGAGAACACTAGGAGTGCCATCTCTGCCTTATTTATCCATTTACAACTGTTTACAATGTGTAGTAACTGCTAAAACAAATCTCTAGGGGGAAAACTGCTAGAATGAAGAAAGCTGCCGTATGTGCAGCTGCCCACTTGAATATGTAATCGCTTGAATTGAATGAATGAAGTATAATCTTGAATGAAATATAACTTGAACACAGGAATGTTTGTGCTCAGGAGATCAAAACCCTTTACACCTCCACCAAAGCTGCTTGTAATGCATATTTAAGAATGGTAGCACTCAAGTACTTAAAGAAGCTTTTGAATAGAAGCCTTAGTTTGAGGAACAAGGGACCAGTTCCTTTCTACTCTCTTCCCCAAATGAGTGCAATGTTACTGCATTAAACTGTTTACATACTCTGTTATACTTGAACTATGAATGCAGCAGTGATACGGTGCTGGGAATGAAAGAAGACAAGATGCTTTTTTTTTCCCCCTTATGAAGAGCTTTAGAGCTTGATTAACAAGTTTAGTATTATAATAATTATCAAAATAAAATGCTGGTTTCTCTTATGTGATTACATTGGATTTATTTAATCCCTCAAAGTACAGGTTCTGCTGGTGGCAGAACAGCTTGCATACATTCTATGTATGTATCTAAACTGCGGGTTCACAGCTGTTCCACCTTTCTGACAAAGTGCACGATGTCTTGTGCCAGAAGCTTTGGTTCCTCAAAGGCAGCAAAATGCCCTCCACGTGGCATGTACGTGTAAGTGATGATGTTCTTCAAGTTCTGCTTTGCCCAGACACGTGGTGTATGTACTATCTCCTGGGGAAAAGCTGCAATCCCTGTGGGAACGTATACTCCAACCCTAGAAGACATTAATTAAGTGCATTTTTGAAAGAAGTCCTGGGGAAAGTTCATAAAAGCCTTCCGACTCTGGTAACTGCCACAGTCTGCTGGAGAGCTTTTACCACAGCAACCTCTTTTGGGGTCTGTACTCTGCTAAAGAGCTTCATTTGTATTTGCATCTCCTTGAGTTTGAGAATGTTTTACCCCAAGATGCTTGAAGTAGAGCCAACTTTGCACACAGTGCAATCTTAAAATGTTACAGATTTTTAACCTTACCTTGCTTTGTAGTCTTGTGACATGTGGCAAGGTGCCACACCTCTTGTGAGAGTCAGAAATGAGCCAGCTCATGTTTACTTTAGAATTTATGGTACCAGTGTAACAACTGACTCTCTGGAGAGGAAAGGTAAACTGGTTCAGTCTACAAAGAAAAAGACTCTCCTACTTGTTTGTATGATCCGTCACTTGGAGAATTCTGCTCAGCAGCATTTTCCTGGTTAGCCCCTTACAGTCACCTTAAAGCCCATGGCTGTTAGAAGGTGCTCGGTTGCAAGTACTGCTCTCCAAATTGCTTCCCCAAGCTTGTGCTTAACAGTTTACCCCCCCAGTAAGCCGTATCATTCCTAATCCAGTTTAAACTTCTCTTAGAAACGCTCATGGTTTTCTGTTTTTACTGAGCTGAGCCTCAGATTACATTTGTTTGGTGAATAAGTATATAGGCCTGTATTTTGAATACAAGCAAGACTGAATATACCTTGATAAGTCTTCTGTCTTGTCTTGGCCACAAACCACTTTGTGCAAATTATAAGGTCAAAAGAAAAGTGGCCCTTAACTATATTTATCAAAAGAAAATAACAATTTGGATTTTTTTTTTTGAACTAGTAAAATCTGCCATTGTAAGTGATCTAGATGTTTATATAGGCAAATGTGGTTCAATCGTATTTGCAAATCCGTCTCACGCCTGCCACTTCATTACCTGGTGTGAACAGTTAGATCAGGGTCCTGGGAGAGGTTCTCCTTGTATAATCGCATTGAAGACACAATGGAGGATGTCACCCAATAAATCATCACGTTGGTCAAAAGCTCATCAAGAGAGTATTTGCTGTTGAAGGAGAAAGACGAAGACATTTCATTGGAAGCTGTTTCTCAATATGCTAGGTTGGGCTCATGCCCTGTAGGAAAATTATTCTTGTTGTCCATTTGTTTTCAAGCAGCAAATTAATTGGCAGCCATGTGCCCAGAGCAAAACTGTCCGGTGCTGAAGCAGTAGTTTACAGGCAGTCTGCTATAAGTTTAAACTACTAGTCACATGTAATCTTTCGTCCTTAAAATTCAGCTTTGACTGGCCAGTCTTCTACCTATCTCCTCATTAGTTGTCATCACTCATTCTTTTAACGAGTCTTGTCATGGAAGAGCATCTGTTTTCTTACCTTTCCAAGCCTCCATCATCTTTATGCAGAAATGATTTATCTGTCCAGGTAGAGAATTTCTCCAAAATATATGCAGCAAGCCCCACAGGGGAGTCGTTCAGTCCACAACCTAATTCAGGAGAAGAATGGGAGAGCTGTTGCTGTTGCCTGACATTGCAATACTTCCGTGGAACTTAAACTGGACTTTCATGAATTCCTTGGAGTTTTCTATGAGAATTCAGTTGCGAGTCTGTATTTTACTAACCCCGATAGTACTTTAGTCTTGACAAATTCATCCCAATGGAATTCCAGCTGTAACTAACAGCCCTACACACTCAGGTAATTCCTATACAAAAGAAGCTAGGAGCTAAAAAATCTTGTTGGCTTCTTGGTAATGCATGGCAGAAGGAGCAAATTGTAAAGGGATTACACTCTAAAAAGACATTTCAGATAAACTATTTGGGAGCGCTGTGCTGCTTAGGATGGATAACCAGGACCCTGAGTGCTGTTCATCACTTTTTACCTAATTTAAACAGTGCAGTGTTGTGTATCTGTTATCCGTTCCTGCCTTTGGGGAACACTAACAAACATTATAAACACAGCAGGTACAAAGCATATTATACCTGTAAAACAGGGATAGGGATTACTTCCGTAATGATAGAGGCTTGCCTTGGGAAAATTTCTGTACCATACCCTAGGCTGTAGCTTTACGGTACACTCTTTTTCCAGGTTGGAGAGTCCTAGACTACGTACAACAGTGCTTGTAGGTAAGCTGCTTGGTCACTTCGGACTTCCTTTTCTCCCTTTCCTGTATTATTCTGATTCTAAAATGTGTTTATGGAACAGGGTGAAAGGGTGTGCAACATATTCTGAATATCAGGAATTTAGTGTTTTGCCGTAGTCTCATTTTGCTTTCTTTAAGAGTTTGCCAGATTCTCTCAAACTCTGAGCCGGCTGACGTTTCAAAGCACTAGCCATGACTCATGGATTTTCTCATACGGCAGCAGCCAAACCAGAGCCCATTGTGATTTTCTCCCTCTACTTAAATTGCTTTGGACTTTGCTGACATCAATTTTCATTGGACAGTTTAATCAACCAGTCACTTAAATGTTTTTGCAACTCTCTGCTGTTATCTTTAGGTTAAAGCAAACCTTGGATAGCTGTCAAATTTTCACTTAACCATTAACTTTTTTCTGCAGAGAAATTAGGATCATGTTGAAACTTACAGGTGTCAGCACAGATTTCTGTGATACTCTTCCTCCCCTGGAACTTGCTTACTTATTCCTTTGTTTGCGTTCTCATGTTAACTAGTTATTAATCCATGAATGTGATCCTTTTCTTAAGGAAGTTTAATTTCTTTAAGAACATTGAGGGAGGAACCTCAACAAAACTTTTTTTGGAAATGAAATATGTTCCATTACTGGATCCACAGCTCTGATTCTTCCAGAGCTCTGCTTTTTGAAGTGTGATTTCCCTGTGATATTATCACCTGTAAATCGATCCTTCTCTTTAAAATAGTTCTGGTAGTTTTCTGATCAGAGACTAGACAAACAGGTCTTTGTTTTTCTGGGGCTACCTTCCCTGTTTGGTTCTTAAAAAAAACAACAAAAAACCCCACCCAACCTGGTATCTTGTTTGTCTCCTTCTATTTCTTTGGTATTGCGATCAGTTCAAGCAACTGACTAGGCATTAGTTAAAGTTTCAGCTTGAGTTTCTTCTTTTTCAGTGAATTCCCAGGATGGGATGCTATTCATTCTACAGTTTCCACATCTGACACCAGTCTGAGACAGCTCCGCTGTCTTTCCTGATTAGGGATTTTTTCAATTGAGGAATACCCCATAATCCTCACTAGTAGGGACTGATGCAAAGAATTAATTTAAATTAATTTAAATTTTCTGAGATGGCCATGTTTTTCTTCAGACTCTTTATCTACTGGCCTCACTATGTCAGGCTTCTGGCTTTTCAGGTGTTAGGGCAGTATCTACCTTTCTGCAAGTTACACATTGCACTTGCTTATGATGCTTTTCTTATTTTCACCCACATTTACTTCTAGAAGCTTCAATTTCAGGACCCTGTGCTTTACTTTAGAGACTTTGTGCGAAGGACTTCTTTCCCCAAGAGAAATATCATACCATCTAAAAGACTTTGAAAAGCGGTGTTTGTAGTCTCCATCTTTTTTTATGCTTTTCCTTTCAACTTCCTTTTACGCAGTTCTTGTCCCCATGTCTTGCATTCAGTTACCAGAACTCATTGCTTCTGAAACATGGTTGGCCTTTGTTCAACCATAAGTTTTTATATACCAAAAGCAGTTAGTATACAATGTTCATAATGATACAGAGAAGGTTCATTACCTGCAGTGTCTGGTTTGGTGGCTTGGATGTGTAAGTAACCAGACTCTCGCAGAAGGTCATATATATTCTTCTGCATGAAAGGGTACGTGCGTCGAACATCTTCCCTAGTGAGGCCTACGAGCCATGGTACATAAGCCCCAAGCATCACAGAAATTATCCTGCCCAAACCTTGTTTGTTGACGAAGATGAGATTCACGTGAAGCCCCTTCACACATCTAAAATTAAGTTAATGAATAGATGGTTAAATCAAGTGATTTTCTGTCTCTAGATTTTCTAGAAAATAAGTTTCACTGAAGCTGTGATAGAAGTATTTCACTGGACAAAATACATAAACCCTTCAGATTCATTATGGTTGAAAGAAAAAAAATTACGTGAGTTAAAAACGGTACAGCTGGTGCCATCTCCATCCAGCTGTGCCACTGGTATGATGTTGGCTTTAGGCATTCAGTTTCTGGATGTGGCATATCCACGCTGATAACTCTGGCTGTTGCTCTTGTATCATACTGCACAGTAGGTAACAGGCTGTGTTGGGTATTTTCTGAAGAGCTTGAGTAGGTCACATGTGGCCACACTGTTCTGGGAACACACAACTGCACTCAGGAGCAGTGAGCTGCTCAGAATGCAATCTAACTGCTTTAAGAGCTTTCCTCCTTTATCTCTTCTCTGACCTGAGTGTGGCTGTGGTGCCCGCTTTTCATTAAATGCTAAACAATGAGCTGCGATGCCATCTTCTAAGGAAGGTACTGTGTTTCTTTTGCAATCAGTCTCAACTCTGTATTTTAGATTGGAAATTCCTGTACTTCATGGTACTGTTCAGCTGCTGAAAGGTTGAGCTCCTTCCTTCCTTCCTTCCCTGCTCATTTTAAATTTCTCTCCTTCCTGATTTAGAATGGTGATCTGTCTCAAATCAAAATGCAGCAACGTGTACTTCCACAACTAGTGAAAGAGAAGCCAAACAGCACTGTAATTTAGGAAGCGTGATAACTGCGTCAATATCAATGTAAAGCATCTGAATACAACTGAGTTCACAGAGGTGGGCAATATCCCTGGAGGAAACGAAGCAGAAGGGCAGGGCCAGGACTGTGGAGTCAGAAGATGGGGTAAGAATAGGGGGCAGCTTTTCTGCACCGATTCCCTTTGCTACTCACTGTGGCAGCATCTGGGCCATGTTTGTGGTAATGAGAGATCCCCAGTCTCCTCCCTGTACGTAGTATTGCTTGAAGCCCAATCTGTTCATCAGCTTATGAAATATCCGCGCAGTTGCTATGGTGTCAAAGCCTGTAGGTAAAGAGAAATACTGTACAGGAGACCTGTTTTTCCTAACGTTCATACCCTGGACGAAGACCATGGCCTGACAGAGGCATGTGATTGTGCTGCTGTGTGAAGCCACCGTGTCCTATGCTGCTCTGCCTCACTCTTTGGCACAAAAGTGAACACAAGATGATGGAAATTCAGTGGAAAGTGGAGAAAGTGGAAAGCAGAACTGGCTTCCAGCTACCATTGCCTTCCAAATCTCCCCATGCAGGCCCAGAACCTTAGACACAGAGGTGTTAGTGCAGAGTGTCATCTGCATTCATGAACTGGAGTGCCCAGGGAGCCCAGGGATGGCTGAGGTGTTGCTCCAAAAACCTTGCGATTCCTGCAGATCCTTTTCATTGCTTACCTTTCTGGTGCGGTGCCTCTGAGAAGCCGTAGCCTGGGATGGATGGGCAGATGACCTCAAACACCACGTCCCCCTCATTCAGGCCGTGCCCGGCTGGCTCCGTGAGCAGAGGGATGATCTTGTAGAACTCATAGAAGGAGCCAGGCCAGCCGTGGACCATCAGCAGAGGTTGAACAGCTCGACCGTGGGGGACGTAGGAGGGCTTCACGTGGATAAAATGGATATCGATCCCTGCCACACATCCAAGACAGATAAATTAAAGGTCTGGTTCCATCACAGTCTCTGCTTTCTACTATGAAGAAGGAGGGTGGCAAAATTGTAATTAGCATTTGTAGCAGCAGTTACACAATCAACCCACAGCAAGAAGATGCCTAGCTGAAAGGGGATGCCTGGTATTCTACCTATGTTGCATCATTTTCATACAGACAGAGGTATCAATCCCAGTCCCAGATGTTGGGGTCACAGGAGACTGAGCATCCACCTCCTGAGAAACTGGTCTTGCAGTATATAAGTACAGCTGTACTGAAATGAATAGCATAATGCAGGTAAGATACATGCAAAAACATGACAAAATTACAAAATACGTGGGTGATAAAAAGAGAAACATGTAAAAGCGAAGTGCAAGGTAGAAGTTTAGCCTGCAGATCACTTGCCTTAAGTCTGGCTAACTTCACCTGGCTAAACTGGGTGGTGGTGGGAATTCTAGCCTCAGAGTCTGGGTAAATTTTGCAATTTTCAAAGGTGGCTTCAAGACAGCAGCAGAAGAAAACCTCATCATTAGTTAGCACAGGTTCAGAGACAGATGAAGCCCATCTTGAAACAGACCTAATCTTATTGCCACTGTGTAATGGTCTTAATCTATAGAAGGTTATTAATAGTATAGCCTCCACTAGTAATGTTTCACTCATATCACTAAACTGTCATGCATATTGTTGTCTTAAATATTGTAACCTCTAAAATCCTCCCCTTCCCTCCATGCATTTCAGAAAGAGACCAACTCAAGCCCCAGAGACCCCCCCTCACCTTCAATGGTGGTTAGGAAATGGGGATATTTGTTCAGGACTTCCACTTGCTTGCGCCAGTCAAACTGATTCCTCCAGTAGGCCACCACTTTCCGCAGGTAGTTGGAGTTGAAGCCATAGTGGAAAGCGGCCCCTTCCAGTGGCGGTGCATAGCGTGCCTGCTCCAGGCGGCGGTGCAGGTCCTGCAGAGGGGAGCCCTTCTTGCCAGGCTGGCCAGCTGCCTGTGTTGGCCAGCAGCTGCTCTGCCAGCTTTTGTACTGCTATCTGGGACACCACGAGCCTTCCTGAAGCAGTGGCATACCCTGCATGGTCCCCTGAATCATTTATACAGGGAATTTATTTTTCTACTAGGGCACCCAGGAGTACCGGGTCCTACTCCTGCTTTTCTGCTAACTTGCTTTAGGGTTTTTGGCACTAGGAGTTTGCTGGCACCGCTGTCTGGGAAAAGAATAAGAAGCTCATCCTGAGCTGACAACTGCTAGTTGGCCAGGTTGGGAAAGGCAAGTAGGGACAGAGGTGCTGCAACTCAGTCAATACCCCATCCCTCTTCACCCTTCCAGCTCTTACCCCCATGGAAGCCCCTCAGTCCTGCCCCACTGGTGCCACTGGTGTCCTGATACCTTTCCACCCTGCTCCACCATCCACACACCCACTGTCAAAGTCTGCTGCTCAAAGTGTGGCTTTTCCTCAGCAGCAGCCCCAGGTTGCACAGAGGGTCTGTGGTCTCAGAAAGTCTGTATGGGACATTGCAACGAATCTGAGCTCAAATCCCATTCATAAAGGGCAGTGAGCCACAGCATGATGGAATGATGCTAGGTAGCTGCACTGGCCTATATAAGTGCCCTGCTGCCACCCCCAAGACATCACATCAAAGCAGTAAGGTGGGTGATGGATTGGCTCCACCTTGCAGCTTTCCACCCCTCCATACATCCAAGCCACTGGTACCTCAATTTCTTTGTCAGACGTTTCAATCTTGAAGGGACGGATGCTTTCATCTTCTTTCCCTTTTAGGGGTCTTTCACCTGAGCCCCACCATCCATCACCCATTTCAATAGTCTTTATCTTGTGTCTAGACCTCAGCCAGAAAACCAGCACCCCTCCAACCCCCAGGGCGGCTGCAGAAACCAGGACTGCATTCTTCTGAGAATATTCCAACGACCTGGGGAGGCATGAAATTGTTTGTGTTCAACAATGGAAGTGTCAAGGATAAAGGGACTATGCTGAGGCTTGTATTCACATTGCTTGGGCCTGACAGTAACAAATGCCTATGAATCCTATGGAGTCAGCAGGGGCTGGGGGTTTTTGGTTTTTTTTGAAGATCATGGGTAAGATTTGGGTCAGGTTTTCATCTATCAGTGCTTCTTAGGGACCTCAAGTCCTTGCTGATAAGGACTTGCAGATCACAAGGCTTCCTTGTCTCTCCAGGATGCCCTGGGGGACAAGGGTCAATAGGATATTGGCCAGTTTATTTTAAGGCAGGTGCTGGAGTGAATGGGATAGCAGTGGCTGGACTCCTCCAGGAATAAAAACTGCACAGACAGAATAGGCTGAGGGGCAGGAGCAGAGACAAGGGTCTTCAGCTGCTGGAGAGAGCTGGATGTGCCTCTCTTGGCACTGCTTTATACATGGCTCCTCTACAGATTCAGTCATCTTTTAGGGCAGCACTAGCCCTCTACCATAGCTTTCCACCGATAAGGGTCTCAGCTTGTCTGCCTGGTGCCCCCGTTTCTGTTCTAGACAGCAAGGCTTCACACGTTCTTGAGCTGTGGGAGCTAAGTCACCAGAGCTGGTTTTAACAGACATACAGCATGTTTCAATACCCTTGAAATGCTTGAGCAATCAGTCCTAAATGTAGTGTACCTTTCTGTCCCTCTGACCTGTGCCTCAAGCTCTCCAGCTTCCCTTGGGGATTAGTAGAGATGTTGGGGGCTGCAAGGGGACTGTGAATGAAGATTTTGTTGCTGTCATGCAGGGTAAGGAAGAGACTATACTGTGCCCCAACCAGTGTGCCAATAACAAGTGGAGGCCTCAGCACAGAGCATCTATTTCACTCACCTGATCCGGGACAAGATGCTCTCCCTACAAAAGAAAAAAAAAAAAAAGAAAAAGATCCTTATAGTCTGACAGTGTTATCTGAATGGTACCAACCCCTGGGGACAGGGCAAAGAACATCACCTGCTAGCACCATTTCCTGCCTAGCCATAGGATCACAAGCTTTTTAACCACCTGGCAACATCTGCCATTATTTTCCCTACTTTTTGGATGGGACAGAAAGACAGGAGCTCAGAGCACTGCTTCTGCACAAAGAGGCAGTGTTTCTGGGATGTGTTTTAGCTAGATAGTTTGTTGCCATAATATTCCCTCCCTCAGCACAATTTAGATAAAAGGCACTAAACAACTGGGTAGGTGTCCTTGCGGTGTTCCATCCTACCAGTGGCAGCAGCCATGATACCTCAGCCAAGAAAAAAGTTCATTTTGACTGTGGTGTAGCGATAGGTGCGCAGACTTGGCAGGGGGCTTTCAAGCTCAAGGGTTATGCTGCTGCCAGCCACGTGGTGCTCATCGTGCTGCAGGTCTGGCAGGAGGACAGACCTGTGGGACCTTTCCCTGTTCAGAGTTCAATGAGCTGCTGTACCTTTGCTACTTCCAACTGCTCCTGACTGGCTACCAAGCTTTTAGGTCTCAACTGCCTGCAAGAAAAAGAAAACATCTTCCTTGGTTCTCTTTCAGCCAGGTAGATTCTCTTGCAAGAAAAGCACAGTCCAAAATCTAGCAAAATTAAAAGCGACAAGAGAAAAGTCTTGTTACTCTGCCTGTGTGGAAGGCAGCTAGATTAGGGAGCTGTTTGGTGTCATAGTTATGATACCTTGAGAAAAAAAAAAAAAAAAAGGAAAAGACATGAAACTCCATGAAAAAGCAAGCCTGTTGGATGTTTCTTTTTACCTAGTATCACTTCCCACTGCTACGTGTGCCGTAGAACCCAGTGCCTGTATGAAAGACCCCAGCAGTTGCTAAGACAATTCGGTAACGATCTCTGAGACAGCCTATGTGTGATTTTTAAGGAGGTATCTCTGTAAGCCGCTCCCAGACAAGGAAGAACAGGGCTCCTAAGAGCAAACAGTGTCAGCCTCCACCTCCCTGGAGGCTGAGCAGCTTATGCAACAGGAAATAACATCCCCCTGCACTTCCATCATGGAGTTTAGTGAGACAGAGGCATAAAACCAGTTTTCATGGCAATAGCACAAACTCGATGCTACTAACAAAGCAAGAATGTCCTAGAAGCAGCTCTCTGAGTGACACAAAACAAGGCTCAGTCTAATAAAGCCTCCTCCACGCTCATGCTCAGGAGAACTCAGCCTCATGCTCCCACCCTCTCATGGCCTGGTGACCCCACAGGGGCTTTCTCCCACCCCAGCCCTGGGGACTCTTGTTCTGAGTCCCTCCTCCCTGTACCGAGCTCTCACCAGGCGTTTGGAAGGAACTCCTGCCACATGTCTGCTCCTCCTCACTTGGCCGCTGCTCTGAGTGCGAAGCTGCCCAGATGTCTCCTCTGCTGGTTTCTCTTCAGCAGTGACGCTCTCTCCCCCGTGACGATGCAAGCTACATCATTCATCAGTGCCACCTATTGCCTAAGTGTGCAGTTACAAATGAAGTTCATCAGAGGCAAATGCAAAGTCCTATGTGGGGAGGGAATAACCCTGTGCACCAGCGCAGGCTGGATGCCAAATGCATAGAAAGCAACTCTGCAGAGACTGGCCTGATGTCCTCAGCTGAGCTTGAGTCAAGAAGGTGTCCCTGCAGCACAGGCTAGCTGCGTGCAGGGCTATACGGCAAGCACGGTGGGCGGCAGGCTGAGTGAAGAGAGCTTTCACTCTCTTCAGCACTTGTGAGACCACCATATGGAGTGCCGTGCCCAGCTGTGGCCTTGCTGGTAGAGCAAATATTTGAGTGAGCCCACCTTTGATGGTGCAGGGCCAGCAAGCTGCCAGGGGACTGGAGCGCATCATGTCCAGGGAGAAACAGAGATACATGGGCTTGTTCAGCCTGGAGAAGAAAAGGCAAAAGGTGGGGTCTTATTGCTGTCTACAACTACCTAGGGGAGAGCGTAGGAAAAATGGACCCAGACTCATCTTGGAGGAGCAACGGTTGAAGGACAAAAGGCAATGGATGCAAATTGCAACAAGGGAAATTTTGGTTAGATATGAGGAGAAATTACTTCACTGTGGAGGTATTCAGACACTGGGACAGGGGCCCAGAGAGGATGTGGGATCTGCATCCTTGGAGGCATTTAAAATTTGACAGGAACAATGCACTGGGCAATCTCACCTACCTGGACCTGCTCCGAGCAGAAGGTGTGATGAACTGACCTTCAAGTGTCCTTTCCAACCTGTGCATTGTGTGGCTCTATTCCATGTGCACCTGTGATTTCCAGCAGAGAAAACAAAAAGGAGAAGTTAGGTTTTTCATTTTCCATGGAAATAAATGCTTTGTTTTAGCTCAGAGAACTAGATTTCATTTCCCTCATGGCTGGTAAAATCTTACTGCATAAAGGTTTCCTCTTCCTAAATTGTTGCACAGTGTCCTTGCTGTGCTTCTCTGTCGGAATAGCTATGCTTTACTGTCAGAGGAAAGGATTCCTATCTCTGTGCAATGCTCAAAGTGAAATACCATCACCAGTGAGATCTGTGGTGATTACGTCTCATACTGCTGTGAGTTTATATGCAGCCACTGTGCCATCAAAAAGAGCCATCAATAAGAAAAACTTGTAAATCCTTCATTTGGTCCAAGTTCAATTTATCACTCCACCATAACTATTTCTGGTTATGTCCATCTGTGATTACTTGACTTTAAGGTCTTATTTCCCAAACAAAACCAGGTCTCTTGAGGCATCTTGGAAGATGGTATCCCTGATTGCAGAGGGACTATACTCAGAAGACTGGAGAACTATTAGCAGTAAGAGGAAAGAATTACAACCCATGTGGAAAGTAGCTGAGAAACCCTGTAAGGTGCCAGGTTGTGATGTCTCCAGGAGACAAAAGAGACCTCAGGAATATTTTATTTCTTACCTACCACTGGGAGAAAATATAAAGTCTGGCAGAGGAAGGTCTCATTTAAACATCTGAGAGTGAAATTATCTATACCAGGAATGAGGAAGAAGAGCCAGCAGAGATAGTTACAGAGAAAAGTAAAAAAGCTGCAGAGAAAAGTTACGAGTTGCTACTCTCTGAGTAAAAGATTTGGGAGGATCAGAACGGCTTTTGCTTAAGATATGAGAGGACACACCAAGGCCACTGAGACCCTGGGACTAAAAGGCAACAAAACCCCGCTGGTAAATCTGACAGGGCTGAGATGCCAGGATCCTACCTACTGAAATGCAGGGTGTGTGCAGGAGTTTTGTCAGAGTCAGAAATTCTGCCCTGGGGTGGTACAGTAGCCTGTCAGTGGAAAGCAAGTTTTTCCCCCCTCTCTTAGCACCTCTAGTGGCCAAAATGCACAAACCCAGGCAGAAACTACTTGGAGTCAACAAAGCTGCCTCCCATGAGATTTTGATGTATGTCCCATAAATGGAAAGGGGAATCCCACAGGCAAGGATCTGCAAAAGTGTCCCAGAGCATCTTCCTGCACTGATACAGGATCCCTTATTGTTAATGACAGATGTCTTAGAAACTAATTTTTAAAAAGCCTCCTTTAGCACTATTAGAAAGTTTTCCGCCTCTGTCCCAGTGCTGCGATTTTACTGGTTCAGCTGCTATTCTGGTGTGGGTTAAAAAAAAAAGAAAAAAGAGAGAGAATAACATTTGATGTACTGTAACTAAATATTACATCTCTGTCTAAACTTCCAATTGCTGCCATCCTGCAGTCCCTTTACAAGCGGCATAATTTCATAAAGGGTTTTCATATGTTTCCATTGCACAAATAACTTACTCACGGAGAGCTTTGTTTCCTTTGTTTTTCTCTGGCTCTTCTCACTGATCTGCAGGGTCACCCTTGCAGCAACGACCTGTGCACACGGAAACGTTACCATAATGTATTTTTTCAGCTGGCTTAGCAGCGGGATACAAGCAGGAGGAGCCAAACACAACATAACCTGCCAGCTCTCCCAGGCCCATTCACTGATGCTGGCCTAGAGTGACCTGCTGCTGGGGAAAGCACCCAAAGGCCGGGCAGCAATTCTGCAAATAGTGGGTGCCATCTAGTGGGAAAGAAGAGCCCAGAGTACATGTAATACTTTTTTTCCTATTTGAGCTTTTCTATTTTGAACTTTCTCTTTTTCTCATTGCCAATTGCATATAATCATAATCATGGCCTCATAAATACTATTAACACTGAAACCTGAGACACAGGGAGGAAAGCTGGTGACTTCTGGTTATGAAATGAGCTAATGAACAGGGGCAAGGGTGGAGCACAAAAGCTTTGAACACAGCTCTTTTATCGCTTGAGGTGCTGTGGCAACTTGGAAATGATTATTCAGACCTTTAGAGCCATTGCAAGGCCCTTGCTGGGATTTGTGGCCTCAGCTGTAATGCACCGCCCTTCATCTTGCAGTGTGAAGGCTTTGCTGCATAATTTTCCTTTTGCATGCACAATATCAGGTTCTTTGTCTTAAGACTTATTAGAGAGCAAATGGTCCTCAGTAGCAGGGGATCTTTATGAATACGGTCTCCTGACTTATACCTGGGACCAGCTCAGCTTTCTCCTTTTTTATCTGGTCAGTGGCCACTGCCAGCGAGCTGCTGGCTGGGGATGTTGCAGGGCAAGGCAAGCTGGAGGCTTCAGATCTCCCCTGCGCTCCTCCAGGCTCCCCCAACCCTGCTTGCCCCATGGTATCACTCTGTCTTTGAACTTCACCTTCTTCCTTTGCTTTTAAGGAAGGTCCTTAAGGCTAACAAGGTTTTCCTTTGCTTCACTGGATCTTTGCTCCCACAGGCTAAAGATACCGAATGCTGTATTTCCCTGTATGACTTCTGAAGAGGAATGGTCCCCACAGTCCAACAAGTCCAAGCTGGGACATCCATGCACACACAAAAATTCTCAATTAGTATTGTATGAAAAAAGCCCTGCCCCGAAATGGGATCATAAAGGAAAAACTGGAAAGCTTAGCATGTGTGGCTGTGTCCCGGAGGTTAAGGAATAGCCCCAGGCACATCACCCTACCTGTAATGGATGAGCAAAGTTTTCACCTTCCCAGTGAGGTCTCTGGACATTCAGCTGGTTGGCAAGACCTCTGTTTTGCACCAAAGTCTACTCCATCTGTGAATGGAAGGCTCTGTGCTCAACCTCAGTGATCATGTCCTTGGAGGAACCACTGAGCTCCTAAGCACTTCCAAGCTGTTAATTCCTGAATCTTATTAACAAGAGCCAGCTCAAACATCGCAGCAACACCTTGCTCCTGCCTCCACCGGCAGCCAGCCCACGAGGCCTCTGTGCTGCTCCACGGTATCTTATGTAAAACTCGGATTGCAGGAGTGATGAACAACTTGGGAGGGCAAGGGACAATCTCTTCCATCTCCTCCTCCCTCTTCACAAATGCTCCTTTCTTGCCGAAAAAGCCCAGAAAAATCGCATCGTTTCTGCAGTTACCTTCCCCCCATCACCTTCTCTTTTGTCCTCTGCTCTGCACAGTACCTTGAGTAAAAGTTAGTGTTTTCCCAGCTGGAAATGGCCCCTTCTCTGCCTCCCTTATTCTCAGGAGACCTCACAAAATGTTTCACTGCTACCTCCAGCAATGACTAGCCCCTTCTGTTGCTAATTAGAGACCTAAGAAGTTCCCCCGGGCACTTCCCAGTGAAACCAAGCCCATTAAATGAATGGCAGGCAGCGGCTCTGGGGGTGGGGAGCAAAGTTACACAACAGCTGCTTGGAAACAGGCAGTTTATTACATGTGCTAGTTTTAGAGACTCAGCAACACTAAAAACAAAAGCAACTTTAAAGTCCAAACCAGTGTATTTAGGTCACAGATACGCCGGGGATAATCTCGGGGATATTGGTGATGGGAGGCAGTCAGCAGGCGCTGGGAGCTTGTGCTCAGAGTCTGGATGCACAAAACATGATGGTCCTTGCATCTGTGCCCAGCCATGCACAGAAAGCCAGGTGCAGGGGTCCAATCTGTGCCCTGGGATGAGTCCTGGTATGCTGCACTCTAGGAGTTAATCCTGGAGTGTAATGTGCGACAGAGCCCTCCTGGGTTTGGACAAATTGCTGGCGTTTTGGTGAGTGTGGTGGAGGCTTGCAGGCTTGGCTCCGCTAACCCAGGTGCCCAGCAGCTTGGACATCAGGAATTTCTTATACAGAAGGAAACTCCATACAATCAGCACAGATACAACTTTCAACCGTGGTCAGTTATGCCCTTTAAATCTTACAATTTCAGGAGTGTGTTGTGTATCTCCTGCAACTATTGCTCCAAGCCATGTAAAATTATCATCTTGCAAAGAAAACAAGAATTATCAAAAAAAAGGATGCAACTGAGCAAAGGCACTTGAGGGAGGGACTGGTCTTAAGATGTGTAGGACAATATAAATATCTTGTGGAAAAGAATATCTTGGATGACTTGTCATTACTGTAGTGACAGAAGCACTGGTGGCAGAAACAAAGGCCTTATCTTCAACAAAAGGTTGCAGATGAATTGGTATGTGTAGGGGGTCTACATTCAATAATTTATTTAGTTTAACAAAATCTCTAAAAAAGCATCTATTGTATTTGGCTGAGGCAAAAAGAAATGGCAGAGAATGATCTCCATCCTTCTGTATAACGATGACTGCTGCTAGGGATCCTGTAATAGTAACAATTATCACAGGCCACATCCCAAATTCCCTTTCTCTATCCTTATCTTGGAAAAAACCCTGGTCTTGCTTTTGGTGGGCACCAGTGCTCAGTGGCTGCGAGGGGTAGGTGCATTGCAGGAGAGGAGGAGGTTGTCACTGTCACGTTGCTCTGCCATAGCTCTGCACAGCCAACTTACCCAAACTAGCCCTTACAAAGAAGGGCATCAGAGGAAAAAGGAGAAGCCGAAATCTCAGCATGGTTTTCGTAGAGACATCAGTTGAGCATCAGGCACCCGCAGATCTCCCACGATTGGTACAGGAGGCAGCTGAGGGGCTGCTGGAGCATGTGAGCTCCCCTTTGCAGGCCTGAAGAAACACCCAAGAGGAGATGTGGTTTTTGACAAGTCATGATGTGTTCAGTTCACTGGAAATTTTGGAAAATTTTCTGCTCTGATCCTGTGCGTTATTTCCTCCCTTTTGGGGAACCGCGCTAGCTATTTGGAAATATTTTTGTGGCCTCCTTTCCGAATAATTAATTCTTTCTCTATGGTTTTTCCTACTGCCCTTCATTAGTTGTTATGCCTACATTGTATAACAACAACAACAACAGTAATATGAAAAAACTCTTCAGGTCCAGAGCTATTAAGAAATTGAAGACTGAATCAGCTGAACTTCTAACATAAGGATACGATTTTCATTTTTCATTAAAAACAGCTTGTCTGAAAAACCAAGGATGTTTCAGTATAATGTAATAACAGCACTGCAGACATCTCATCTAAAGAAAATAGCACTATGGACCTTGAGCCTTATATGAGGACACACAAATACAGCTGGGAAAATAATTAGGTATTGCATTTTAAGATATCGGTCTGAATATGGTAAATAAGACTCTATCAAGACTGAGAGTGTAATTTTTTTCTCTCTTCCAGCTTTTCAGCATTCTTGGAAAGACTTATCTAAGCAAAATCCCAGCATACGTAACTAACTGGCCTTTCCCAAAGGTACAAGGATAAAGCCCTTTGCAAGTGGCTATTAAGAAAACTTGGCAACAAGAGCTTGCAGGATGAATGCTTGCCAAAGATTAATAAGCAGTTCCACAAGCAGTGGAACTAATGAAGCCTCATTTCCTACACGTATTTGCAAAATAAATCTACCATTTGCAAATACAAAGAATGTGTAATTTGCAAGTACAAACACAAAAACTTTCTAACTGGTCTAAGACTTTGTTTTCTCTAGGCATGTTTATAAGATCCCTCTTGCACTTCCCAAAAGCAATCAGTTTTTGTGAAACACATAAAAACACCTTTCAGAACTATTTTTGAAATCTCTGCTTGCTGAAGTTGTTGAAATCAGCAAAGATATCAAAAAAGTTACTGGGAGGACACACTTATAGTCACACCAAGTGACTGTACAAGCATTGGTTCTGCAGGAAGCAAGGAACTAAAGCGAAGTTGTGAAAGAAAACATAGGAGAAAGCATCCATTTCTTAGGAGTGTTGCATTGGCAGGAGTTGCAACGCATCCCCCATAATCAGCACTGAGACATACATTATCCAAGAATGATCCAGTCCAGCTCTTTTGGTTTCAATGGCAAAAACTTCAGTACCATTAATGAGACCACAGATTGCTGTTGGATCACATTCAGAGGATGAAGTGTTTGGTGGGGTGGCCAAACCTCTGTAAGATACAGAACATTTGGGAAAACTTCAAAAGGCCCTAGTAAAGGCGGCTCCTTTTAAACCTAATACATGTTTTGGCATTTGCATTCAGTGCGAGCAGGAATGAACCAAAAGTAAGGTAAATGGGAGAAGTGATAGCGGATAGGCCTCTCTCTATGCCAGTACAAGTTAAGGGAAGCTGGAAAAAAATATTTCACTTACCTAATATTTAAATGAAAAGTTCTGAGTTAGAGCTGATCTCAGGAAAAAGCTCTGGGCACCTCTGTGGACAGTACAATGTTAAGAGAGGAAGCTCAGTGCTGAGCAAAGCAAAACCAAAATAAGATGTCATGTATTAAATGTCAGGAATGTATGTTACCATAATAATTCCTAAATAAATCAGCTGTGTATCTCTACCTTGAAATCAGTGTTAGCTCTGGTCACTTCTGTAACAAAGAGGCAGAGAGGAATAGAAAAGGCAGAAAAACTCCGGGCACCATAATTGCTGGAACAGTGGAGGCGATGGTGGGAGAAGGGAATGAGTGAGCAGGATGGTTTAGCTTTGTGAAGAGTTGAGTTAGGGGAGAGACAAGCACAATGAATTTCTAATTTGACCTTTGTTACAGTTCCTTGTCACCTTCTGAGCACCTTATATGAGCACTTTATGTTAATTATAACATAGGAGTTACACAACTGGTGTAATAAAGGAAGGAAATCTAATTTTATGATGCATATAATTTTGACACAAAAGGAATTGCTGAAAAAGGTAACCAAGACAAGTAGTTGTAGTGATAAAATTAGTACTAAAAAGTTGGTGATGGTGAAAGTCTGTCAGTTCTGGTCCCTCTTGTCTTAAGATTCCCATTCAGCTTTGTGTAGCTCACTAAAGCTGAGATTCTTCCTGCTGCTCTTTAAGCACAGCAGCGTCCACATAGGGAAATACACTTAAAATGCAGAGAGCTAGAACTGAGGATGGACAGCCAGAAAAAGCCAGTGTAATCCTGGTTTCTGTAGCAAAGGCATCACTAAGAGAGGGCAGTTATCCCTTCTGCAGCTCCCATGCAGTTACAAATATCTATTCCAAAGATACTGGAGGGATTTTCTAAAGCTGCACCTTCTCTCTGGAGTAACCACCTGAGGGCAACATCACACATGCAATGGGACACAGAGGGCTCCTGTGCCTGGAATATTGCACTCACTTCCAGGAACCATGTTACCAGAAAAATCATGACAAACAAGAAGCAGTTTAAAGAAGAGCAACAAAGATGATGAGCAGGCTGGAGCTACTATGCAGAAAAACATTACAAAAGCAAAATCTAGTTTGCCTAAGGGGTGATTGATTAGGAGCGGGATCCTGGCCTCCAAATATTTGAAGAGTGCAGAAAAATTATTCAGCATAATAAAGGAAGATAGAACTGTGAGTAATTGCTGGAAATGAGGCAAGAAAATGTGCCTGGTCTTCCTGTTGTGTTTTTCCTACCTGTGAGTTACTGGGCTGTGAATTGGAGGTATTCGTATTCTGAATCTGTAATGAAAGATCAAGGCTCTGTCAGGGTAAACATAGTCAAGAAGAGCAGCTCATAGTCTACATGACAATCAGGAATTAACTAACGGGTAAAGCACATGAGTGTTGCAGGGGCAGGAAGTTAGGGATACCACAAAGTAAGAGATTATTTGAAAAAGAGAAGTCATCCCTCTAAGAAAAGTGTCAGAAGTCAAGCGAAATCCAAGCTGTTCTCCTCCAACCACAACTTTCAAAATAGATATGGTCCCAAGAAGGATGTTGGGATCCTCGTTGATGTATATTTGGGGGTGTTTTAGAACAATGCAGATTTCAGGCCAGGGCTACTTTTCCACCTTCCCATGCCTTTCCAAGGAAGCCGGTTTTTTGGGCCTTAGTCAGGCATGACAGTGGTTGGAGATAGCCTTTGGGACATATTACCATTTGCCCTGATTCTGGAGAATTATTTTTCCTCCTCTCATGGGGAGGGGCACGGAGGCATCCTGCTCTATGCAAACACTAAGCTGTTGCCTACAACAAGGTGTGGAAGGGAGTGCTGGATGTATAGTGTTGATGTGAAGTGTCACCTACATGTGCAGACAGGTCTAGAGAGGGGAGACAGAAGTTCTGCCCACCCTGCAGTCCAGGTTTGGCTTCCTCGCTGCATGGATTTGTCTACCATAGCACAACTTTGCCAGAGCCTCACAGCAGTGGGTGATGAGGTGTTTGCCGTGCTGGTGAACAAGTAGTGAGCCATGGGCTGGGAGGGACACAAGGGGACTGAGAAACTGGGCACCGTACAATTTGGACACAACCGAACATACCTAATGGCCCACAGGATGGCCATGATGGAAGCAGTCCAGCCTGGTCCCTCCTCCGGGGCAGGCAGCCCTTCCCATCTGCCTGACAAGGCAGGAGGGAGGTGCAAGGATTCTTCCAGTAAAGGGACAAGGAGGATAGGACAGAGTGAGCTGGATGCACTGGGCAAGCTAGCAGAGCTGTGGCGCTGCAAGCACTGGTGCTGCCTGAGCCTCTTCAAATAGCGGATTTAGCAACCTGGGAACGTACATAGTGGGCAGGATCAGGCTGTGCCAGTGCTGAAGGCAGAGCTATGCTGCAGAGGTAAAGCTGCAGCACTTGGGGGTAAGTTAACATCCATCCTCTGCTCAGGAAGGGAAAAGTTTACACAGTGCTCAGGGGAGAAGTTCTGAGTGCCCCTGTAAGCACAGCACAAGAAAATGGTGCTAAGACAGAGGCATGGCCTGTCGTTTGGTAGGAGCTGCCAGCCTGCCCAGGTTAGCAGGGGTCAATAAAGCAAGTGTTAGAAACCAGGGCAGTACAGGGGTGGTATCTCCTGTCTGCTCTTCTGAGCCCAGTCTGCGCTTCTGCCAAACAGCTCCCTTGTGTCAGTGAGTGGACATTTTTGTGCAGGTCTTGGAGTTACTAGTACTCACCAAGCCACTTCTCCTGCTCTATTCCCCTCTCAGTATCCCTTGTCAGTGAGGTGTGAGGGACACTGGTATAGCCGAGAGCTACCTCTTTCCCCATCTTTCCCTCTGACAAATGTCAATGATCCACAAATTCAAACCTCCCCACACCAGGCTCTCTCTTTATTCCCTTTCTCTCCCTCCATCCGTCTCCTTTAGCCACTGATGGAGCTACACCAGCCCTTGGAACATGCCAGCATGAAAATCAGCTCTTTGCACGGAGCTCCTGGCAAACACAGAAATCTGTCCAACATTTACATATGTGCCTGGCCCCTAGGCAGAATTGGAGCAGGCTCAGCTAATCCTGAAGGGAAATGATTAGCAGCTGTAGACTTGCATCTCAGTGACACGGGATTTAGGATTCATTTTCTTAAAAAGTGTAGAACTGAAAGCTTCAGGGTGATCTAGGGCAACTGGAAAGCCCTGGAAAAGGAGTGATTCCAGATCTGTCCAATGTGTGGAGTGCCTCATTACACCAGGACTTTGCAGAAGGATCTGCAAGATGTTCCTTGTTTAAAATGCAATTGGAGAAGGGAATGCTGCACTGGCAGACTCATCTAGCTCCAAGTAGTCAGGATGTCAACAGCAGTGGAGCCACAGCAGCGTGGTCTAATAAGCTTGCTCAAGCCCCCAACTAGACTTGACCGGCCTTCCTGGAAGTCTGTCTTGCTGCTACTTCATCCTTGTTAGGGTTTATATACAGTTGCTGTGCTGCAATTAACACTGATGCTGTGGTAGGCATGCCCTAAGTATGACGGCACCAGAAAATTTGGGAACCAAACTGAGCTCAAGTAACTAAACTGACTCCAAACAAAAAGCAATAAAACACAGCAACCCCACCTTCCCTTCCTAGATCCCCTATTTAAGAAAGAAAATCCTAATTCTTCTAACAGTCCCATTATAGGACTGAAACGTACCAATGATGACAGGCCTTCAGAAAAAAAAAAAAAAAAAAAAGATGGGCAAATCTATTGTCTCCTCTCAGAGGCTTTATTTGCAAGTATGGCTGACCAGATCCCTTTCCTACAGTCTGCAGCAATATTTTTTTCCCTGAGATCAAGGAGTCAGCACTTAAATACATCAGCCTATCTCAGACCCTGGAGACAGATTAATGCACCATCTCCACTACAGCATTATCCCCACAGTCCACTATTTTCAGGTTGCTGATAAAGATTAATAATCAAAGAGCAAACAGCTTTTGTTTTGACTCTAACACTGATTCAAGCCTGAATCTCTGTTTAAGCAAAAGCAAAGCAAGCTAGTGTTCATTTGTTTTGAAAATCACTTCTTCCCAGGAAAGAGGATAAATTTCTCTTTCTGTCTTCTGGATAGTTGGTGTGGTCAGTTCTGTGCCCGAAGAGCCTTCATGCCTCCATGGCACAGCAGCTGTGACCTGGAGCACATAAGTCTGTAAGACAGGACCTTTATCCTGCAAACTCAAAATAAATTGTTAGGAAAAAAAAGGCAAAGTGATTTCCCAATAGAGGACACTAACCCATAGTTTTTCAGGCAACCTGAAACCCTATCTGATCTTTACTGGCATCTTCTGCAGGTTCCCAACCTGGGTATCTCTGAGCTGAGGATGAGAAGGGGAAAGGAGGAGACCAGTACTGAAGTGCTTATTGCTCCGTGTTGGTTTCTAGTATCTCCTACCCTCTCCTACCCTTAGGTTCCACTGTTGCAAAGCAGCATTCAAAGGGAGGAGACCAGTACTGAAGTGCTTATTGCTCCGTGTTGGTTTCTAGTATCTCCTACCCTCTCCTACCCTTAGGTTCCACTGTTGCAAAGCAGCATTCAAAGGGTATGTAGCAATGCATTCAAGTACCTGACCTGTGCAGTGACATGAAGAGGGAGAGACAAACTGCTCTGTTATGGAAGGCATGGCGGAGGTCCCCCTAGCTGGAGGGGAAGTCACTCCTAGGAGACTTGTTTTTCCTGGCAGTTCCTTCCTGGCTTTGTAGGGTACTTGCCCATAGGCTGTTTTCCTGGGAGAAGCAGTCAGAGAGGTTCGTTTGGTTTCATCATATCCTGTTTTCACTGACTTCTGGAAAATAAAGCTGTTTTAAGCGTGAAATTAAAAAAAAAAAAAAAGGCTGAGCCCTTGAACAGTGACCCATGGAACAGCAATAGCTTCTACAGCTACATGGGCTCCCCAGCCATGACAGTCTCTCACTGTTGCACAGACCCCAAGGCAGAAGGTGCAAGAAAGTCCAGCATCATCCCCCTAGCACAGAGATGGAGACAGGAAAAGGTGTCCAAATATCTGTGCACCACCAACAGGTCACAGCCATGGCTAGCTCCGGCTTTTTGAATGCGTGAGAAGGGCAGCAGCTCAGCTTTCCAGGTGTTTCCTTGCTCTCATACTTTAGCTGCAGGGTGCCGTCATCCCACCCTTTCCCCTTTCAACTTCAAGAGGAGGAGAACACACCCACCAAAGCAGAGACACACTGGCTAGTGTGAAATGATGTTGGCCTGAGAAATCTGGAAGCCAGCAGCCTTCTCTGCTTAGGGCCTCACACTTTATTCATCCTCCCTTGCTCTGAGTTTTGGGAATATAAATCCAGCCAGCTTTGTCTTACAGCTGGACATGGAAAAGGGTCATTTCACAATCCTTTGGAGCTGCTCTGGGTTCGTTGGCCTTCAGTATCTGTCCCATTGTGTATTCCTGACATCCCTTTTCTATCTGAACTGCTCTTCCATGTGCGATACTGCCATCATTACTGCTGCTGACTGCAGTGTGCTGTCATGCAGAAGCTGGTGTCTCACTACTTCATCTAAGTTCAGTCCCATGTACGTTCCTCTTGCTGGTGTTTTCCTGGATGATGAACAATTTCATGGATCCTGGCCCTCATGTTTCAAGAGGTTTAGAGGTGGAAGGCAATTAATATTATCCTCCTGTTCTTCCTGACCTGGAGGAGTTGCAGGGATGGCGTCAGACACCAAGGCAGAAGGAAGTTATCTAGAGTTTCATACACTGTTTTGAGAGAAAAGCAACTCCCATGCTGAAGTCTGTCTAAACCCTTTGTATCACAAGGAGCCTTTCAACCTCCAGGCTGCTGCCCTGGATGCTGCTTTGTGAGTTCCTTCAGCAGGGGATTAAACGGAGGAAGATGCCACAGAGTATCTGTGACCACTTTTCGCAGCAGGAGACCGTCCTTGGCTTTCTTCCCAGAGTTGCAGTGAACTGGAGGCAACGGTGGAAGCTGAGAAAGCATAAGGCCTTTGTGGAAGACTGTTAGTACATTATTTCCCTCTTTCCATTTCTCCTAACACAACTGAATATATTCAATTGCATATGCATGAGGTTAAAAGCATTGGTGGCTCCAGGTGAGTGCATCCTGCAGGTGCCGATACTAACTGCGTAACGGGGTGTGAGTGAAAGGAAGCCCTGGAGGTTGTCCTGACATGAACCCCTTGTGATCAAAACAACTGGAAGCAGTGACACGAAGGGGAACCAACTTGCACGGTTCACCCTCTTCCTGATGGGGTCTGGTGAGCCCTGGGAATCCTGCCGAATCTGGCGGGCAGAAGGAGCTAGGCCACCAGAAACACACTCAAGTCTGCAGCCTGCACCGGCTCCTGACACATCCCAGCCTCAGAGAGCTCTTCAGCCCCAGCAGCACTGCCTGCCTGAGGAACTGGCCATCCAGGAGAGTGGCTGGGGATGCGCCAGAGCATGCAACTCATTACGCACAAAAGCGCTACACCAAAACATAAAGGAACAAGAGATTAAAGGGGAACAGATGTTGGCTGATCTTGTCCGCCCTGCTCCTGGGAGGCAGCCCACTGCAGCTGCTGTCTGCCCCAGGCTCTGCTGGCTCAGGGGAGCAGGGCTGGGATCCGTGCAGCCTTGCACTGCTCTTCAGAGGACAGTACTGAGTATGGCCCTGCTGGTACCTTTTTCTGTTGTGACAGCTTGTTTCATGGGGTGACCGGTCTGTAAAAATTCATTTAAATGAACCCCAGTGATCATAAGACACGAGCATTTAACTGCAGGATGCTGGCCCCACTGAGGTGAACCATCCAATCCATCGTGGGAAAGGAGATCAGAACCGCTGGGTCGTTAGTTGCAAGCCATGTTAAACCATCCGTGAGGCAAATCTTGCCATCAGAAAAGCTAGGATGGGTTACTGACACTGCCTGACTCAGTTCAGCTGCCAAAACTTGTTTTTCTCATTTAGTGCATATGCTACATTACTCCTAATTTTTGTATCGTTTTCCTGCCTTCCTTTCATTGTCCATAGCCTTCCTTTCAATACCCTGTCTATCCCTGTCTCCCTTATTCTGCATTCTGTTTTATGAAGCCACCACTTACTCACACAATGGCTGGACTCCCTCTCCTCATATCCTCCTCGCTCACCCTCTCTTTTTTCCTAAATCCTCAGGGAAATGCTGCCACCCACATCAACATCTCTGAAGGATTTTCGAAGGTGCCTCAGCCAGCTTCTGGAGAACTTATGCTCCTGTGTCACTTAGGCAGTACAAAAAGGCCTAGCCTTCAGTCATTTAAATATCTTTGCCTAGAGGGTCCTGATGGAGAGGGATAAAAAAATCTATCGAACAAAAAAATCAAACTGAACAGCTTATCCTTTTTTGAATATTCTCCCTCAGATCTCTAAGCCTTTTCTACTGTTTACTTATCCTTCCCTTCTGCCAGTCCTCACCACTGGGAGCTATTGTCTGCCTAATCCAGAGCAGAACATGCCAGTAAACTCTGGCCAAATTCAAACCATTAGTTGCAATGTGCCTACCACTACAGTATCCACAAATAGTGGTGAAATCACAAAGAATCAAGTTTGAAGACTTAATGGCAGGAACTGGCCTCTTGATTTTTATTTGCATATAGTGGCTCACTCATACACGTTTGATAACTGAGAAACTGCAGCTGTAACCATGCAGTGGAGCTCAATGCCTTCCAGCCTGTGACAGCAATTTCCCCACAAGCGTATCCTGGTTACTGCCTTCCTCATCTATATACTCAGACACAGGCGAGGGTTATTCTTGCCATTGCATCTCTTGGACTATTCCTTGCTGCATGCTCCAGGTTGTTGTGCTCACAGGGCTCTACTGAAACCCCAGTGAAATGGCAATGGCTCTGCTATCGCACCATGCCTTCCCTGTGGGGCCACCTTAACAGCTCACTGCATAGCCCTGCTCAAAGCTGGGCCTGCCACAGCACACAACACCACCAATAGCACCATCCCGGTGTCTCTCCTGATATAGCATCATATGCTACCTGATCCTTGCAAAAAAGAACATCTTTCTCAGCAGGTGTCCTGAGCCCCCCCAGGAAGTGTTTGCTATTCTCTGTTTGCAGATCTCTTCTCATTTATCAGGCCAGCCTGGTCACTCATCACCTCCTGATGTTAATGCTGGAAGATAGGGCCACTGAGTGCAAGAGTGGCAAAGCTGTCATGCTGCAGCTGGGCAAAAGTGGAGCCTCACTCAGTAAATATTGACACGTCTGCAAGCAAACAGAAGGCAGCTTTCAGCAAGCAGCACTCTGGCTCCCTAGGCTGATGCTGGACGAGAGACGCTTGGTGCTTTGTGGTTATGAGCTGCTGTTTACAGAGGGCAGGATGCAGGAATGGATCTCTAGCAGCTGTGATGACAGTGGCAAATTGATGTGCTCACAGAAGCCACCAGCTGCATGCCCACTGCCCACCTGCAACATAACAAGTGGCTGCAGCCACTTCAGCCTCTGGAAAAACAAGTTGTCTTTTCCATCCCTTCATTAAAAATAGACAAGACAAACCAGAGTTTTGTTCCAAGTCTTTAGTTCCCCTGATCTTCTGTCCCAAAACATGGCACTTAGTATTTAGGTGGTTAGTGCACCTGCGGTAAATTGTCAGATTTAGGCAAGCCACAGGTGCAAGTGAGTATAAACACAGAAATAATCCAATTGAGTCCTTTTCATGGGTCCATGGAATTGAGTAGCTGGTCATAAGCAGCGTCAGTTCTTACAGAAATCACAAAGTTTAGTTCTTATACCTTATAAAATCTACAACTTAACTTGCATCCTAAAATGGGAGTTTTATGCCCCTTCCAGACTACTGCCTGGTAGCTAAATAACCACATTCCCTGCACAGGTGGAGCAAGAGCCCTTACCCAAAGAAGAGATGGGATTGCAAGGGCTCCTGACGGATTGGGTTCACTTCCTGGCCCACCTTCTCTATGACTTTGGGCAAGTTATTTGATCTCTTAACGCTCTAGTTCCCATCCATAAGAAGGAGGTGATAATGCTTTCTCTCTCCAGCTCTTTCTTTTATCTACTTAGACTGAAAGCGACTTTGCTTTTTTCTGTGCTTTTGTGTTTTCTGTTTGTTTGTATTCCTAGAACAATTAGATTCTGATCCACAGCAGAAGTTCCCTGGTACTGCAGTAAATACAAGTAATTATCTGTTCTCATTTAGAGCCTGTGGGCACCATCAACAAGAGGATGACTCAGTTCCTTAACTGACACTGTATGGATCTTTGATAGAGAACTAGGGACTGGGGGGAGTAAGTTCAGAAGTAGATCCCAGGAGTCATCATGCAATTAGCCCCTTTCACCTCCTTTTCTAAACGTCCAAGTTCTTTCTTTACATTTGTTTTCCAGTCTCTGGTTTGTTTCTACTACCTGCCTCTCACTTGCAGAATAAAGACAACAGTTAATCCCCAGTTCCTTTCCCCTGCATGAAATAAACACTCCAAGTAATGCGTGTGCTTTGGAGAGAGGATATATCCTGCCACAGAGCACATCTTCTCTCTTTTTCCTTGCTGTCTCTTGCCATTTTTCATTTCTAAAGCAGACTGACAGTTTCTTAGAGCAGGGACGTTGTCTGTGTCAGGGAGCAAGCACAGTGTGCCTATAGCACTGCAGTACACTTGACAGGCCGTTGGTGTAGACTGTACTAGGAAGTTTCTTATTTATTAATTTCGTAGAGTAAATCAGTCACTGGAAGTTTTCTGTCAGACAGCTCCTTTGCTGAACCAGGTGTTGGGTGATGACAGGTACCAAAAGCATGGAAGAGGAGGTTGGAAACTGCAGCCTAGGGACAGTGGAAGATTGCCCAAGGATTTAATTGGTGCAAGACCAAATGTCTCATGGCTACAACAGCTACAGACCAAGCAGGGCCAGAAGCCACCTAGGTGCTCATCTTCTGATCCAAACCTCAGCTTCTGCAAAGTAACTGTTTGATAGTAAATAATTATTTCAGCTGTTCCTCTCCTTTGGCCATCCCTGCTCTGTGGGGCCTCTCCAGAGCTCCGTAAGGAAACCCACAGCTCCAGGCTGGGGTCAGTTCTTTTGCCAAGATCACATCAAAGCCAGTGCCAAAACTGCTGTGTGCCTCCAGCACTGGCAAGTCTACCAGTACAACTGAATTGCAGGGAATGAGCGTAACAAGGCATGTTGCTGGAGATGCAGGGGAAGCACAGAGACAGAGAAGTGGGAAACACAACAAAGGATGCAAAGAAAAAGAAAGGGACATAGCAGGGGCAAAGTGGACCTTAGGCTAAATTAGAAGGACAAACTGGTGATACCTTTTGTTAAATATTCACTGAATGACGGTTTGCACAATTACAGCCAGAAACAACACTAACAGTAGGCACTGAAAATTCATTGTGCTGGCAAGCCACACATTCCTCTTCCAAAACCCATCCCGATCACTACAACCATACCAGTGTAGAGCTGTCTGTATATATGATGCTTACAGTTATGTCAGGCAAGTTTTTCCTACAAACTGCTTCCAGCATAAGAACATGCAGGTAGAGAAACTACACTGTATGTCACCTATGCATGGAAGACAAAATGAAGCATCCTGTTATTTGGTGGCTGGTCTCCCCACTCGACACTGTGAAAAACGAGACGGGACTGCACCTCTGCCTTCTGTGCCTAGAAGAACATGAGCAGTAAATAATTTATTTGGAGGCTTTTCCTGGCACGGACAGATGTGTATAGACACAGAAAGGAAACAGTGCTTGTTGAAAGGTCAGCATATATTGGTTATGAGCGGGGGAATGTTCTCACAGGAAACACTGAAGGCTGTGCAGAAGTAAACATACCTCCGGTGTGGAGTAGTGTGGTGATCCAGCTGAGTCCCTCTCTGGGGATGAGCTTCCCAGGGATGATGCACAGGGCCCTTGGGGTATTTACACAGCCTGTTCTCTAAAGGCCAGCTGCCACTCAGCACAGTTTATCTTCTTTTCCTGATTATTCAGTCTGTGTTTTCTTTGCTCCTCCTGGCTGCCTCTTCCTCCAGTTCCTGGAACTGCGAGGAGCTGAGGCCTCTATAGCACCTGTGTGCTTGCGCCAGGCACAGCAGCTGCCGCATCCCCCGATGCCGAGTGCAGCCTGTCCACAACACATTTCCACACCACTGGGCAACAGGCTACTTCCAGATCCTTCCCGTGCAGGTTTGTTTCTAAGCCCAGAAATTTCATATTTTCCTGGAGTATGAGCACTCTGCTCATAGCCCCTGGCACCTCTGCATTTCGTGTTTCTTTCGATCACTCCCTGAAAAGAGCCACCTTCTTGTTACTACCAAAATTAGGAAAGGAGAGGCAGTTCCCACTTGTGACAAGCCTGGCTGAAGTCTAGTAGAGGCACAGGGAATATAACAAGTGAGGATCTCGCTGGATCCCTGCATTTGGGTCCTGCAGTTCTGCTGCTCCTACGGGGTCAAAGCCTCTCTTTATGTCTGCTGGCAAAGGCTCGTGTGTCCATGTCTGCTTGATCTCCCTGCAGGGACGCAGAAGTCTGTGCTCAAATACCTGTTGGGGTCTCCACTTTGGGCTGGAGGAGCACGGACTTGTACAGGATTTCCAAACACACAAAGATTAAGCAGGCCAGGCTGAACGGCTGGCATCTCTTCAACATACTTCTTAGCCAGGATTTTGCTTACTTCTTGCAATAGCACGGTTCAGAGGGATGCATTCTTCTTTGTGGAACAAAGGGGGCACTGTCTACCAAGCTTTTACCGTACAAAATCAGTTCAGTGAAATTCACAATCACTGCTTGCCTGCTCCCTACTTTCACAGGCCTGCTGCCTCAGCTACCTTCACCATACACATTATTTTTTGACCCAACTGCTGTGACAATAAATATAAATCAACATGATTTGTCCGTAGAACACAATTCACATCTGTTTCTGGAACACAGAACCTAAGAGAGAAAGATTTCTTCTCCCACTTCAGGTCTGTTCTAGAGTCATAAGTCTGCAGTAAAAAAATACTTATAAAACATAATTTGGAAAAGGGGAGTACTTGCTAACTGCACAAACAAAAGCTTCCCTTGCTACCCGCAGGTTATATTAGCATTAAAACTCTCAGTTTAAAAACAGCAGAGGAGAAATATGAGTCTTAATATTCATGAGTTGTTCATGGCACCCAAGGATGTGCTGTTTAAACTAAACAGAAAAGAGATTTCTTGCATGCTGCTGTTTCTCCCAAACCATTTCTTATAGGGTAGGAATGAGTACCTTACTGTGTAGAATGAGCACTCTTACTACTGAGGGAGCAGGGGGCTGCTCTGGTAGGTACAAAGTCTATGAATGTTTACAAGGTAGGATTTCTACAGCATACAAGGGGGCTAGTCATCAGCCAAGGTTACTTCTGGCTTAAGCAATCAGTTCAATGGACTTTACCATTGTTATATAATTGTAACCAGAAGTCCTCTGGGAGTTTGAACCATGTAGTTGTGCTCTCACAAGAAGCAATTTGTGAGGCATCTCTCCCCTTAGGAGTCCACATCAGTCAGTAATGTGGAGCAGCTGTGAGGTCTCTTTGGGAGAGAGGTAATCCCAATGACCAGAGCCCAGGCCATGCTCTAATTATCTCCCATGATGTTATCTTACAGCTTTTCTTCAGAGCATGTAGCCACCTCACAACCACTTTAACTTTCTCATCAAGTACATACTGTAAGTTTATAATTTGGTTTCTCCATGCAAAACATCGAGCATCATACTCAACCTTACCACAACTGTTTTACTGTCGTTTCTGCTACCGCTGTTCCATTGGCTCCTCATTTGCACACTACAGATGAGATCTTGATCCAGCAAAGTCAAGGAAAGCTTTGCCACTGACTTCTGCCAGACCTAAGCTGTCACTAAACCTGTACTTTAACACAGATACAGTTTATGATTTCAGTTTTTTTCATAGCACAATTCTTCCAACCACCCAGCAAGACACACATCTAACAGCCTACCTAAGCTCCTATTTCTGCTTACACCAAGTAGATGATGCTTTGAAATAGGCTGCAGCTTTCACCTACCATCAGCCAAGTTCATCCAGCTGTGGCCCATCATTTCAAAGATAAATGAACTCAAGCTGCCAAGATGTAATTCTGGGTTAACAGGGGCAAAAATAAAGCTGTGGTCAAATGAAAAGGAAACATTAAGTTGTTTTGTATTTTGAAACTGATCAAGCATTTGCACACAGAGACCCACTGAAGTCCTAGAACTAGGTCTTCACATCAGTTGGTATTGACCTGAACAGCTCTCTCCCAAAACAATTGCACCTTAACTCATCCCTGCTGGTAGTGGTAGCTGTAAAACAAACAGTGCTTGAGGTTGCCTCACGGTGGTTCTCTGGGAAAGAAAATTTGCTTCAAAAGCACCACTGTAGTCCAAGTCTGCACATCTCAGGTGCTCAGAGGTTGGCAACAGCCCATCCCACAGTTCTACTGTGCTAGGTCAAGCTTAGCGATGCATTGTTATTAGTCTGAGGTGAACCGTAAAAGATGCTAAACCAGGACTCCACCACAACACCCACTCCCCTGCCCTCAATCTCAGTTTTCTTTCCAATGGAAAGCCGGAAGCATGGCAGGGAGGAGAGGGAAGAGAGGGCAGACAGTTACACACCCAGGCTGCATCCTGACAAGCAGGGAGGATGTGATCGCAGTGCACATCTGGGCCTCTAAGCTGGAAAACAGTCCCAAGCCTTGCAGTTCGGATGCGCCTCTGTGCCTCAAAGGTTGCTGTGAGCATGAAATTGCCCTGTGGCTGGCTATAAAGCCCAAACAACTGACTCTGAGACTCACCCCATTTTCCATTGGCATAGCACTGTGCTGCTGCCTTGACAAGCTCACTGTGGGGGCTTGGGCATGTAATTTCTCTTATTGTTATTGAGGAAACTTCCCTGGCTCAGACCTGATGTGACCTTGCTGGACAAGGTCAAGGTCACTGTGCTGTAGGAAATTCTGAGATAGAGGCTGGTAGAAGCAAGGTTTTTGCTACAAATTCTTTCACTTATTTAAAGATCAGAGAACTGGAAAAGAGATCAAACCAAGAAAGGCTGGAGTCTACAAGGAACTGTGTAGCTCAAGCCTACAAATTATGATTTTATAGAGTGAATCAGGTTTTGGGAGTGATGCAGACAATGATAAACAAACCAAGGCAGCAAGGAGAGAGGTAGGAAATGAATTTCAAAGGATTATGCCTCTGGATGAGGCTATTAAGAAGAGTCTTCATGCATGCCCATGAAACCACACACTGCATTCTCTCTTTAGATCAAGTAGGAGTTTCTAAGCTGACAAGAAGGAAAAATTTCTCCTACTGGAGCTCTGTCAATAAAGAAATGTCAATAAAGGTTCAGTTGATTAAAACAATTTCCCAACACAGAGGATGAAATATATTTTACAGGGTGGTCTATTACTTCTTTCAGTGACAACCCTTCTCTTCTCGGTTACAAATGATTGCTTAGCTTTTCAATAGCTATGTTGGAAGCACACATCCATTTAATGTTTGGAATTTTTCACATACAATTCCTTTCTGAATGGTCAGTGTGTGTTTAAGATTTTACTAAATGAATAGAGACAAATTTTGATGTAAATCTGAAGTATCTGCCTTAATACAGACTTTTAAAATCAGAGTAAACGAGAGCACACTTTGGCCTCATGATATGCAGCACAGGGGCAGGAACATAATACCAGAAAGGGTTACTTTCTAACTGCTTGTAAGATTTAAGACAGATAAATAAATAATAACAAGTCTTTGTTTCTGAAAGGAGATATTCAGTCTACCCAAAGCACCATCCAAGTCATTAAAGGATTCCCAGGTGCCAGTATTTGGAAAAGGTATTAGCTATTCAAACAGTTTAGGCAGAGGTCTCTGCTGTTCTCTCTCCAGGGTCATCTCAGATTTCCTCAATCTCTGCCCAGAACTCAGCAGAGGTGGGAAAGAAAGGCTGGAAATTTCAGAGGAGTAACATTTTCTCTAGAACTAGAAGGAATGTATTTTTCAGTCTTACAGTAAAAAATGAGGAAAACCCTCCTTTGTGCAACTGCAAGGCTGGTTGGATGAGGGTCATACGCAACATGCAGAGGGACAGACTGCAGCAGATGCTGTGCAGGGAGCCCTCTTTTCCTCCCCTTTTCAGACATAATTTACCTGGCTCCACTCTATTACCGGGAAAAGAAACCACATAAAAGTATCAGCATGACACAGCTGGGTTGTTCAAAGTAATTCATCAGAAGGTGGGAAGAGTGAATCCACACAAAGGCAAAAGGCTTGCTGAGGGGATGGCTGAGCTCTGCTGTCAAGAGTCAGTACTCCAGAGATGGGGATGCAAACACCTCTCTGGGTGCTTGATGCTTGGAGAACACAGACAGTCGTCTGAAGCCACCCATCCCACCTGAACTGGTCTCTGTCTCCTGCATGTTTGTAAAGGTTAATAGTTCTAAGCATGTGCGTGACACTGAGCAGAAACTTCAGATTGGAAATATTTTCCTGAGGGGGGAAAAAAAGTGTTGAAAACAGCAATCACTTTAGAAAGTTAAATGAGAAAAGGGCAGTGGTCTCTGACTCTGTGTCAAAGGGAGAGACACAGATGTCTCCAATGGGAATAAGTCTGCCTAGATAAAAGCAAAGCTTACGAGGAGGAGGATGTTTTCTGAAAATGTCATCTTTAGTTAATGAGATCTGCCTTGACAATTGTTTGATCCCAGAACTTCCCTGGATCCACTTCCTCACTTCTGCTCTGGGCTCTCAGGTGGTAGGCCAGAAACGCTCATCCTGTCAGGTTGCCACATGCTTTTCTCATGCATGCGTTACCTAGGTCTTTGTTGGTGGGTTTAGAGACAGTTCTGCCTGGAGCCACCTGCAAGGCTGCAGACTTGTTGGGCTTTCTTCCAAGGATAAGTTGATTAAACTTTGTTATACTAAGGTCCTTATGGATGGCTGCTCATTCATTCCTCTCTGTGATATGCAGTCTTGGTCAGGGCTCTGAAAAGCCTAAATCATTCAGGTCCCTGCTACTATAAGACATCTTCTTCCACCATTTTGCCGTAGCAACTGCAGCTTGAAGAGACAAGATCCTAATGTCAGTCCTAAAAACGGAACTCGTAAAGACCAGGGATCTTCATCAGCAAGCTGTTTCCAGGGAATCACTAAAACAATTCGGCAGTGTTTCACGCAGTGCCTATCCTTGCATCCATCCTTGGATGTCTAAAAAAACCTGTATTAGTTATTTGTGAATATATTAACTCCTAGTGCCAAGCCACTAGGATGATGGGCAGCCTAAAACGTGGAGAATACCTATATCAATGCCTTAAATCCTCCTGAAGCCTAACTGCAGTCAGGACTACACTTACATAGCAGTTTCTCACTGTGCTGTTTTGTCTTTCCCAAGGTTCCTCAACAGCATCCTGCTACTCAGACTGTCGGCAGTTTGACTGGCAGCATGGTGGGTGCAAGGTTAGAGGGCTGCACCTCATCCCTCTGGGTACCTGAAAAACACACAGGCAGACGTGTGTGTTCAGCTGCCAGCTGGAAGAATCACAGCTGCTCATGCGATGCTCAGGCAGGATGATTGGTACTTTTTACCCCAGTAAACTCTTTACCGGCCCACTGTGCCAAAAGCAGTCAGGAAGACAGATGCTATTAGGGGAGTGATGAAAAGCATGAAGTGAACTTTAAAGACATAGAAAACTTCCCATCACAAAATGACAAAGCTCTTTGGCTCTTGTGCCTGTCTTTCCTGAGTAGGGCAGGATAACCACTTTTTTGAGCATATTGCCTGCCCAAGATTATGCCAAAGAGAATTTCCAGGGAAGGCTTGTCACAGTCATCCCGCAGATTTCCTTTTTATCTCAGCACAGCTGTTCCCATCCTGACCCACCAGCCTGATTTGTTGCTGACTTGTTACTGAGAATGCTACTGCAGGGATTCCAGATGTGGAGGAGCCCAGCCCACGGCACACATTGCACCTTCACCCCTTCGTCTCTGAGTCTCCCAGTGACTGCACACAGCTAACTCAGCCCTCACTAATGGAGAAAACCCCACTGGTCCTGGACAAGCCAAAAGACTCGCATCTTTTTTCTTCGAACAATTTGCAGTCAAACTATTACCAGAGTTTTGCCATATTTAGTACAATCTCCAAGACAGGGTAAAGTGTCTGTATTACACCATGTAGGTACATCCATGGTCACTTCTGTTGCTGTTAAAGTGTTACTCGGCTCCAGTCCCTTATTTTATGCTCAGCACTGCTCAAGGCTTTGCTTTGTAGTTCTTGAAGTTTGTTTAACTGTTTGTCATCCACAATCTCCTCCCCTTCTGTCAAGCAGCCATCTATCACGCCTTTCTTATTCAGAAAAACTCTGTACTTTCCTTTCTCATTTGCTATCTTTTACTATCCAATTTGCAGTAATGACTTCTTTACTATCCTATACGTTAATGACTTACATGCAGGAAAATGATTCAAAGTCACAATAGTTCTGAAACAAGGGACAATCTAAACTTTTGAGATAATTGGGAGGAAAATCAGACTTTATATTCAACACATCTGGCAGGAATAACTGTATATTCAACGCACCTGGGAGGAATAACCCCTATCTATTTCTTGCTGCATCTGAATCAACTGCAGACTGTCCCTATCCACCACATGAAGACCTGACTTGCGTGATGGATGGCACTATACCTTGTGAGCAGTGTCAGCTTAACGGATGTCCATGACAGTGTAACACTTGTCCTGCAAGTGTATTTTGAGGGCAGCCTTCTTAATCTGTACCAGCAGAAATGGTGATATGTATTATTAACCATTTTTCTTTCCTTTGAGATGGGGTATGCAAAAGAACATGAAAGAAGATGAGCTCACTTCCTACTACATCACTAAAAGTAGTGTTTTATAAAGCTGTGCAAGTATATAGGAGCCACTGTGCACTCAGCAGTAACTTACATGTATTTTAAGATGTTTAACTCTGATGGTGCAAATAGTTCTGTGAGCTTCAGTACCTTGCCTGAGATGAGTAGAAAGGAACTTCAGTTTGATTTCTCACCCAAAAGGATGCCAGCTGCAACGGGGAGGAGCTGGGAGGAGCTGAAGCTGTTTGGCGCAGAGATGTTCTGGGCAAAGGCAGGAGAGCTCAATCCTTTGATGGCAGCTGCAGTGCATTGCACCTTCCCTCCTTGAAGCAGGTCTCTAAAAGAAAAGCTGCCCAGCAAGGAGCCGGCTGAATGATGCCTGGTGCCTCTCTTCTCTCCTGGCTGCCCGACTGCTGAGCAGCATCTTTTTTGAGCCTGGGATGGCAATGGATGGGAGAAACTGCTTTCAAACTGTTTAATAACAGTGATGGTAACCTTTGACCTTGCTGAATAGCAGCGCTTTTGACCTTTCATTTGTTAAATAATGCGACCACTTACTTCCCGATCCTTATCAGCATTTAGTAATTGGGGTCAAGACAAAGCAAAGCGGAGTACAGTTACCCACCAGACTTTACTGAACCAGGAAGAATTTCCTTAAGCTATAGATTTCCCTTCTGATAATCTTCAGTCAGGACAGGCAAAGACTGGAGACTGGGTGGCTTAGAAGATCCATAACAGGCTAAAGAGCCTCTCAGCTGTTAGCATCTGGTTTGAATCCAGCTGTGGTTGACAGTGTCAGAAATTCATTACGGTCTCAGGTTGCCTCTCTGACTTGTATGAAATGAGTTTGGCTTGCAGTTCTACTGTTTACTGGCCAGATAACAGCCATAACATAAAATATTAACGCACAGTTCTAGAGACTTCGGTGATTAAATTAATCTTCAAAGCCTGAAAATTCCTATTCCCATAGAGAAAATCAGACTATGGCACAGTGGTAGGTGACAGCGTGGACAAAAAGTTTGCAGTCGCTCCTGCGTGTTCTGCCTGATTCATGTCAAAAAGAGGTAGTTAACCTTCAGGAATCTGAGTCACTATTTGTGTGGTGTAAGTAAAACTAATGGGTCAGATTGTGTGCTGTACAGCTCATTAAACATCTCACTTGACAGATGAGCAGGTGACGACTGTTACAGGCAGCAGTCCCAGGATCAGTGTTTCCCTTAGAAGTGAGCGGGAAATGGATGAAAAAGAAACCCAAGAATTTATGTCGTGACAATGGATTTAAAAGTATGTACACATACATTTATTTATATAATGCACACATATAAAAGCTTAAACTTCCTGAGGACATTAGGTAGAAATTCTGTTTGTCTAAGCAGCTGCACAATCTCATTACTTATTTATTGCATTTTGTATTAAGCCAGATTGCAAGATTTTTAGGGCAGGAGCTGTTTCATGGATGTCTGTCTGTAGGTGATTCAGCAAAATGAGCCCCCAAAGAATGATCCAAATGCTGTTGCTTACAAATAAACCATTTATTTATAGATGTACATGAGCTAGCTTAGAACTGAAAAAATGACAGTGTAAGTAGTGAGATTCAGAGGGGTTTTTTTTGCTGCTGATCACGTAAGAAATAAGGAGAATGGAGCCCTTTGTAGTATCCTGGCTAAGGTGCAATATAATTCTATGCCCTCCTGCTTTTTGGACTTACCTTTGGATTTAGGCCTTTTGAAATACAGGAACACCTGTGCAGGACAGCCACCCCTAACCGCATTCTTTCTGGGTTGCTGCTTGTCAGTGTCTCTGGCTCTGGGGACAGGGTTAGCTTCGCACAGGAGCGGCACTGCCGGATCTGCCTGCACGGGCTGCAGGCCCTCCAGGGCGCTGCTTTCTCCTTCCTCATTCCAGAGGAAGCCCGCGGCTGACCCACGCAGCCTCCCCGCCGCGGCCGCCCCGCTCTCCTCAGCTCCCCTCAGCGGAGGGAAGGCCCGGGCCGAGGCGGCGGCTGAACCGCACGGCAGAGCCCGTCGCCCCGTCCCTCCTCAGGTGAGGCCGCCATCCGCGGCGACTCCCCTCCCGGCCTGGGCTCCAGCCGGGCCGCCATTGTCCGCCTGCGCCCACCGGCGTCGTTGCCATGGCAGCGGAGAGGCGGGATCCGCCGTTGCCATGGCGGCGGCGCCGCTTCCCCCCCATTCCCTCCCGCCGTTGCCGAGGCGCCGACTTTGATTGGCGTTGCCTCCGGCGGAAGCACGCCGTCACCTTTGACCCCAACATCCCTGAGCGACGGTTGCCCGGCAACGGCGACGCGGAGCCGCCATGGAGGCGTCGTCGCTGCCCGCCGCGCTGGAGCTGGTGTCCGGCGGCGGCGCGGGGCTGAGCCCGGAGAAGCGGGCGGTGCTGGGCTCCTCGCTGCTGCTCCTCCGGCGCCACTACCGCTTCGAGCGGGTCTGGTTCTGGGGCTGCATCCAGGGCGTGGGAGGCGCCTACTACATCGCCGAGGGGCTGGGCCCCGACCGCGCAGCGCCCCGCAGCCGCCTCTACAGGTGCGGAGGCCGCGCCGGGCCGGGCCTCGCCACCGCTCCCTGGGGAGGTGGGAACGGGGAGGCCCAAACGGCCACGGGAGGCTGGTTTGTGGGATGGGGGGAGAAACGTGGGCGCTGGGGGTTGTCCAGCTCTCCCGGAGGGAGCCTCGCTGTGCCCCGAGGCGGGTGGTAGGGCTGCATCGAGCCCCGCTCTTCAGCGGGCTCCGGCCTCTGTCCCGCTTGTCGCTGGCAGCTTGAATTGTGTGGAATGGAGCCTCCTGCCACCAGTGACGGAGGAGATGGTGACGCAGGCTGGGCGGCTGAAGGGCCGTTTCCAGGGGGATCCTGCTTTTGAGTACAAGGACACTGAGACAAATGCAGAAGACGCTGAAAGCTTGTTTGAAGATGGTAAGGAGGTAAATACAGCAAAACACTTTTGAACTCTCTTTGCTACAGTTGTACCCCTCACACAGGACTGGTGGCTCCTCCTCCTTGTTAGTAATAAGCAGCCTGAGCCTATGCTCAGGCAGAATACACATAATTTCCTCTTTGCTGTCATTGTGTGGCAATGGCTTCTTGATCAAACTCTTACTATAGTTACTCCTGGAGTTAAACACAGCTCAGAAATATTTTTTGCTCCTTTACACTTTATTATGCGCAATTGGTACAGATCCTCACTGCTGTGTCTGAAGCTTTATGTAGGAACTGCAGGTACCATTCTTTAAAACTGAATAGACGTCATAAGCAGCTTAATTGAGAGGGAGGAAAGGATGGATGAAGTGGAGGGACAGTTAATTCTCTGGTGAGACTAGACTGTCTGTTCCTAGCCACGTTCTTACGAGAAGAATGTTCAATTTGTGGTCCCCCTTATAGTGCCATCAGGCTCCAAGCTGATGAGTCTGTTGTGATTTCTATTGTCACTTCGAGTTTATTTTCAGAAATGAAAACAAGGAGAGCCCTGCCTTTAAAATTTGCCTATTTTTCTTTAAAGCCCGTGATCAAGGAAGAGGCCCGCCTTGTAGCTACAATAGAACAGATAGACAGAGCAGTTGGTATCATCCCCCGGGGGGCATTTGTGAAGACTCCTCTTGGGTCTGTGAGTGAAAACAGAAACTTTGAAGGTAAATTCTCATTGTCTTTATCAGGATCAACTGTACTTTGATCATAAAGTCTGTAAATTAAGATGAATTTTTCTCTAGCTGATGGTTTGATTTCAGGTTTATTTTTTCCTTGGGATGAACAGGGAGGAGAGAATCCAGTGCCACTAATGTTCAGGTGCATGATTCAACTCTAGAAGGTGGGAGGAAAGTCAGTAATGGCTCTGAGTCATTAAACTTGTACTTTTATTTGCCTGTGTATAGTTTATGTCAGTGTTTAGCAACTATAGCTGCACTGGATTCTCTGTCTAGGTACAGGATGTAAACAAATGGGCGTAGAGAGTTGATCTCGACTCCGTGCCCATTTCTAACCTGCACTTGTAGTTGGCATGGTCTGTGATGCACAGCATCAGGGAGTACTGCCACCCGTTTCTGGCAAGCCTTTTGTCTTCTGTGGAGTCCACTGGAGAAAGATTGTGATTCTCTACCATGCTGTGGGCATTAGAGAAACTATATGGCATTTGATGGTGTAATGTATGCTAGCCCAGCTCACTGTATTAATGGTCACCAATCGATGTTTGCAGGTCTTTCTTTGACGGAGGCAAAAAGGTTAAGTTCCTATTTGCATTTTACTGAGCCTGTCAATCTGAAGAATAAAACCCTGCTGGAAAAGGCTGACCTGGACCCATCCACTGACTTTCTAGACTCTCTGGAGCATGATGTCCCACACGGTAAATGTAGCAGAATCAAGAGATGCAATGAGAGGAAAGGCAGTCTAAGTAGCTTGGGAAATGCTGGGGTGACAAGGTGTGGGCTGATGTGGAGTTCATATGCTTAGAAGAAGCTCCTGTGAATCTGTAAAGGAACTTTATCTTTTACAAAATATTGTAATTAATTAATTTTTTAAAGCAATGATAAACACTTATAATGGTAAGATGTAAGCGTACCAGGGCTGTCACATCCTCATGACAGGTCTTCTGACCTTCTGGCAGTTACCCCCTGTGCCTGAGTGCTATGTTCCCTCCTGATTTCTGTAAAGCCCGTGACAGCTGGTGTCCCTACCAGGAGAGATAACTCCACCAGTGATAGAGGGAATTTATGTGGTTTGAAGTATTTCACACCTCTTGTCCCACCCGGTGTTGCTGCTCTTTATCTAAATGGGCTCTCATTAACACTAAGCTGATATCTCTGGGAGGCTGAATTCAGACTTTCCTTTGATAAACTGTGTTAGAAATGCTGTAGTGTGGAATAATCTGCACTCTAGCAGGATTACACACTGTGGAAGGAGAAAGGAAGATGTGCGTACTGGAATGTATTTTCAGTTCACTTCTTTGATTCTGCTGGACAACTGTTAAACATACTTAAACCCTCTTCCAGGGATTCCTCTGGCAGCATATTTCTTTAAAGAGATGGGAATGACTTGTTATTTGTTTCTAACTGCTTTTTGCTGTTTGCTGCATTTTTCGTATTGGGCCAGGCATTTCCACATCCTGCCGTCTAGAAGGATTTTTGGGACAGAATCAGAATTTAGGTTTTCTATTTTATTCTTATCCTAGAGTAGCAGGATAGGATAGCAGGCATCCTGTGCCAGATGGAATTGGCTGGAAGGACAATGAATTACCAGTGCTGTAAATAGCTTTTCAGACTTTGTCATTCATATGTATAATACACACACACACATATATATCTCCTAATTTTTCCTTTGGCAAAAACGAAGCAAGAATGATCCTAGTGATCTCCTGCCTGAACTCTGAACGTTTTTGATGATTCAGAGCATAAACAGCGCTAAAATCTAAAACATTGTTCAACTTACTGGGAGTGTCCTTGCTGCAGTCATTTTCCAGAGGTGTAGTCTGGAGAGACTGCACGTTTTTACATATGTTGGCTCATGGAGTTGGCCTTTTTCTCTCAAAAAAGAGTGTTGCAAGAGGGGTTAGGTCCTAGATACCTCTATGGAAATTTTAGCTGCAGTTTTGTATGGTAGTTCAGGCATTGCTGCTTTTTGCTGCTCCACTCGCCCCGCCCTGCCCTTTTTTCTTTTTCTAGAGTTTATGGTAGGGAGACTTTTTAATTTTGTGAGGCCTGAAACTGCAGAGCCACTGCAGCAGGACATAAATCTGCTATGCTTTCTATGTTTCCACAAGAAAACAGTCTCCAAAGAGCCTGAAGGCTAACTTGCATCAAAGAGCTGGTTTTAGCCACCTTCAGTTGTGATGGAGAGACGGCACCTTCAGAAGACTGCAGATCTCGTACTGCATCTAGTTCAAGGGACCAGGCAACTGGCAGGTCATGCTCTATGTTAGACGTAACATGAACATGGCAGTTTCGTGAAAGTCTTTAAATCAAATTTGACTTGGCGGATAGAAAGTGGGGCTCGGGTGTGCCACCGTCCTGTTTGTCTTCCTGAGGCAACCTGAGGCCTGTGTAAGCATGAACCTTTGCCCCCTTCCTAAGAGGTTGTTGCTGTTAGTGCAGATCTCAGTCACCTCAAAAAAAGTTACCTCTCTAAGACTACCTGAGCTCAAGTGCAGCTGAGTGTTTCTTAATGGAAGAGGAGAAGATTCGTCATGGTGCATGTGCAGCTCTGGCTGTATTCTCTTGCTCTTTTTTGGACTGAACGTGGGGACTGTTGGAATGAGCTTGTTAGGCAAAGGAAGTAAGACAGAAACTGGTTTCAGGATCAGCAAGGGATGCAGCCTCTCTAATTGCACTCGATCACATGCAGGTAGGAGTGCCAATATCGAAGAAAGATCAACCCACTCCCCTTTAACAAGCATTCAAGTTGCCTAAAGTACTGGTTGCTTGTGAAAATGTGGGGGGAAAAAAAAGAACAGAGGGCAGACATCAGCTTTCTGCTGATTTTGTCAGCATGGCTCTGCCAAAGTCACTCACTCCTGGTTGCAAAGCACTCAGACTCTGGTACTTGGATTACCTTCTTTCAGCTCTGCCAGGGCATGTTCATCCTGACCCAGAGCAGACGTGCTTTTTCTGCTTCCTGACATGTTGTTCATAGCTCTGGCAAATCCCCTCGCTTTGATCTGAAGCTTTTCTTGCCTTTCCTGGCTAGATCTTCTCTTGAACAGTTACTGTCAGATCATAAGCAGGAATTCCCAAATCTATTGTGTCTAGAGTTGTGACCAAAGCCAGAATTTCCTCTGGCCTCAACAACACACAAAAAGTGGACTCAAGGTGGGCAACATCTGAGTGATGCTCCCAGCCTGTGCTAGCTAGAATTCCCTAAGCATCTTAAAAGACCTAAAGAAGAAGACTGAGAGATTTAGGGCTGATTTTAACCTGTCTAAAAGTAACAACTCTGTTGGAATAGTTTTCTTTATTAATTGGAGACTGAGCATCCGTGACGGCTGTCAAGGGGGTAACTGTCATAAATTGTATGGTGTGTCATTCTAGGAGAGCAGAGGTGTCTTGCAGAATGGAAAGTTGGAGGCAGAGAGAAGATTTTATATGACAGCTGATAGGTGGGAAGAAAGGAAGTTAAAACTGGGTTGAATAAAAGAAACAATGGCAAAACCAGAGAGTTTAGTGCAAGATTGGAAAACCTGGAGTTCTGTAACAAAACTGTCTGCCACCCTTATCTTTACCAGTGATATCTGTGGTGGTTGCAGGTTCCAGATTCTGTCTGTGTGTCTGTCTATCAGGTTATCCGTGCATTTTAAGAGTTCAGAATATGTTGCTGCTCCTTCCCTAACCATACTGTGAGTCTGCTTGTTTTTTCTTGGTGGTCCCAGAAGTAAGTGACTGTGTGATTTGGCTTTTATTACAAAAATACGTTTTTTAATGATTGTAGAGAAAAGTGTGAGAATATGACTCCTGTCTCAAAAGCAAATTCAGTTGGTTTATTCCCTTTAAAATCTCCATCTCTCTGAGCCAAACGCATGAGTTTGAGTGGCCTGGCTCATGATTTTTGAACATGGAGGGGCTGCAATACTGATCCTCTGTCACCACAGTATCAGATCATGTAATGCTTCATTCTCATCCAAAAGGCCAGCTGGCCAGAATGTTGCATGCTGGGATCTGTAGGTTTTGCTGGCCATATGTCTGCATTAAAGATAAGCTTGTTTGCTCTAGTCTAAGCAGACAATCTGCTCAACTTTATGCACAATTAGATGTAGCCTTTCAGCTGCTGGCAGATTGCCAGCGTGGTCCTTTCTGCATGGAGTTTGGCACCCTGGGCGATAGCATGTCAGGAGCTAGAGTTGTGGCAGTTTTAATGTGCTTGTAGATAATGGAATGGCAAAGCAAATAGCAATAATTCCTAGCATGCCTACAGCTTTTTCACTTGATGACCTAGTCTTGTGTAGATCTGAAATAATCGTCACTTGTCAGGCATTGGCATGATGAGGAAAGTGAAAATGGAAGGGGAAGGATGATTTTACTGTGACCATGGTCAGGCAATGCTACATTCTGCAAGGATAAAGGAAGGGAATGGGAGAAAGCCTAAGGTAGAATGGAAAGCTTGGGAGGAAGAAAAATAGGGGATAGAGAATTCAGTGCTTTGGCGCTTTCAAACTACAGTTTAGAAAAGTAATAACTTGACTCTGAAGGTTTGTTACAGATTACTGACTCGGGTCACTTTGATATGGAGATAAGGGACACCAACAGGGCACTGTTTAAAACTGATGTAGGAGGAGAGGTACATCAGAGGCAACAGGAAAGAAAAATGTAGATGGGAAAAGATATGAGTGGAAAGAGGATTTCGATGAGAAGAGTTTATTCAAAAGTCATGAATCCCAGTGAAGAAATAGCTGCTTTTGGCTAAAAGCCTACCACAGTTCACTGGTGGAGTAAAAGTAGGAATTGGAATTTTAAAAACCAAACAATATAAAAGGAAATGCAGGAAGATGGGAAGAATTAATGACTGATATAAATTGGACTTGATAACGAGTGAAAAATAACAGGAATCCAGGATGACCTGGAGTAATCTGTGACAACCATAACAAGGATTTTTTCAAGTATATTGAGAGGAAAAGAAAGCATAGTAATGGTACTGGAAACTGTCACTAAATGATGATGGTAAAAAGGCTGATAAGAATGTGGAAGGGCAGAAATACTCAATATTTTCTTTCTGGTTTGTTTCGGAAAGAATATTGACTCACATCAAATGAATATAATAAAATATGTTTCAGACAGTTTTCAGACTATTTGCTAAGGCAGGATAGAGTTAGGCAAGCTTTTCTCTTTGTCAAAAAATGAGAATGGCAGAGCCAGCTAAGTTACTCCTGAAATCATTATCTCAGGAGACTTGTGGCGTATTTACGATGCTAACCTTTGATAAATCCCAGCATTAAAGAAATATTCCCCTAAAACTTACCTTGATTAGTAGTTGTGATTCAGAAATCACTGAATGGGTGTATTTCTGGAAAGGGTCAGAAGGGGCTTTGGCTGGAACAAGTGCCAGTACTGATATTCTTCAGTTGTAAATGATCTAGAAGTAAACAATTGGTGGAGAGACAAATAATGACAAGGGCAAGACGGCTACAGAGATCTGTTAAATTTGGCTTACTTAAATAAAGTACATTTTGATTTAGCTACTGGCAAAATCGCGTATCTAAGAGCAGGGACTGGAAGCCAGACTTGCATTCTGGAAGCTGTGGCTCGGGAAGGAAATCCAGGCGCAACCCAGTGAACAACAGCTCCCAGACTGATCCTGAGACTTAAAAGCCTAATATGATCCATAGATGTATAAACAAGGGCGTAACAAATAGGAACAGGGAGGTGACTTTACTTTTGCATATACTGTTAGTGGGATCAGAACTGGATTACTGTACATTGCAAAACTGGAGAGTTGCAGAAAAGAACCACAAAATTATTCAAGGGCTGGTGAGAGACATAAACAGTTCAATTTGTTTATCTTATGGAAAAGATCATGAGAATGACTGTATTACACTGTGTAAATACTCCATGGAGTTTAAGTGAGTATTGGGTACTGAAGATGAACTTAGTACAGCAGAGAAAGGCATAACAGGAGCCAGCAGGTGAAAATTATAGCCAGAGAGACTAAAATGAAAGATTAGGTAAAAATTTTAACAGTGAAATGTTTGCCGGCTAGCAAGTGCAATGGACAAGTCTCTGTCTCTTGGCATTTTAGCATCGTGCTGGATGTCTTCTTGGGATTTGTGTTTTAGCCAAATGCAAACATAAGTTGCTAGTCCCAGACATGAGTAACTGAGTTCAGTTTAACGGGCAGTGGTATGTAGGAATCCAGAACAGATATTTCCTGGTACGCTTGGCTGTAAACTTGACAACAGCTGTGGAGGGTGATGTTTAGCTTGGGCTGCTTCATTGTCAGCGACAATATTTAGCTTAGATGTTTAGGAAGAAATTCTTTACTGGGAGGGTGGTGCAGCACTGGAACAGGTTGCCCAGAGAAGTTGTGGATATCCCATCCCTGGAAGTGTTCAAGGTTAGGTTGGATGGGGCTTTGAGCAGCCTGGTCTACCGGGAGGTGTCCCTGCCCAGGGCAGGGGGGTTGGAACTAGATGACTTTTAACTTCCCTGCCAACCCAAACCATTCTATGAATAACACCAAGGTGACAATGGGTTCTTGAGAGAGCGACTCTAAGTGCAGGACTCTCAGTACAGCTAGCTTTGCTTCCTGAACTATGATGCATGAGGGCTCAAAAGAGGACTGAGGAGATTCCTGACTTACCGCTGTCCATTGTGGAGGGTACACTGTGGAGCCAAGACCTCTCAGATGTAATTGCTAACTCTGTAATGCTGGAGGAGATTTTATAGCATCATTCTAAGTGGGTATACAGTGGCAGAGTGGATCATAGTGAGTCTTGTCTACTTGCGGTTTCAAGATTCAGCTAGAGGAGGAGGAGAAGTGCCTAGACAAAAGAATATTTCTGCTCCTTTAGCATTTTGACTGTGGAGGAAGTGACAGTCACTCGGTCTATAGCTCTATTTCTTCACCTGAAAGTGCAGTGTTTTTGGAGCATTCCTTATACAGCATTACAGACAAAGGGATTTGTGGCTATTTCCTTGGCTGAATGCTTTGGGCACTAGCCTTTCTGTAAGCTTGCTGAACAGTAGCCTGGGTTAGAACGCTAACCTCCTGTCCTCTGAGCTTCATTAGCACATTCTTTATTGGTTTAGCAAAAACTGGTGCTTAATGGGCCCTTGAAGACCGAGAGGTTGCATTTCTAAGTGAGATATAGTTTCCTTTAGCCACTCTCAAGGGCCATTTTGGTAGGCACATCTTGGCTGCCCCAAAAGCCCAGGTACTGGAAGGAAGAAGGCCAGAAGACACAAACCTACTTTATCTCCATGCATTAGCAGAGCTAATTAACTCCCTTTCGATCCCCCCTCCAGGCTATTAATCCCCTATCAGCCTCCGTCTCCAGCCATATGAAGAGTCTGTGTCTGCAGAGGTATTTACAACCCCAGCTAGCCAGCAGAGAGCAAGTTGGTTATCAGGGCTCTAAGACAAATGGCTGCCTATCTCCCCAGTGGCCTTGCAAAATCCAGCAAAGTGCTGTGCTGTGCTGGCCACCTACTTTCACCCAGCCTGCCTTCTCCGCTAACATTTCACAGATGTGACCTGAGCCCTCCTCTTTCATTGCTTAACAATAAGCAGCACCTCCCCAGCTCTGTGAAAACTGAGAGCAAGAGCACTTTACTTCTTAGCCTGCCAAGAGCCACACGGGGACAAGGCTTTTCAAGCTGTCTCACTGAAATCCAAACTAAAAGAGCCATAATGAATGAGAGGGCAGTGCTTCGTGTTAGCAAGGATATAAAGAGGTAGCCAAAATGTAAAGCGAAATACCTAGTGTGGCTCACAGCTATCCTCATTCCTGGTTAGGAGAGGTGATCCTTAGGCTCCTTGAATGTGTGAAACTGAGCTACAGTATCTCATGGAGTTACCTGACATTTATACAAGTGGTTTTGACAAACAAGCTTTATAATACAAGTGGCAGAGAAGGCGTAAAACAGAACAGTCGGCTTTTAGATGTAGGAATTGAACCGAATAGCTGGATCAGTGGGTTATTAGTTGGTACCTGAATTTCTCTGTTTAAAACAAGTCAGCCATCCCTAGAAATAATTCTAGGATGGCGGTAGCTGCTACCTTCCAGCAGGGCGCACTATGGTGCCAGTATTGTCAGTGCTGAGCACAGAAAAGGAAACCACGGAAAACTAAAATGAGAAAGAAAAGCACCAAAAGCAGCATCAAATTGAGTAGAAGGTATGGCGTGAGTTTTCAGACTGTGTGTGGTATACTGACCTTCTGAACTGTAGGTATGGAGAAGAGAATCTGTCCCTTCCAAGCTTAGGCAATTTCTGGAATTATCACTGGACTTCCCAATAACTTTCTTAGCATCCTTATCAATCACAGGCATGCAATGGACATACACAAATACACAAGCATGTCTCCTACATCCTTCAAAAGTAGAGACACTCTTCATTTTTGCTCGTGATGTTTAGAGGCTGTTACGGCCGCTCCTGCAGTGACCCAGGAGAGTTGACTAGGAGCAATACAAGATATTGTACCTCCTACACCTGGGGCATTGCCCGCTCAGGAGTTCAAGATTGGACTGGCACCTCTCACGTGGCAGCACAGCAGGAGGAGTCCAGAGCCAGCTAGTATTACATCGCTTTTAACTTGCTGTCCATTGTCTGCCTTGATTTCTGGAAAGGAGTCTGTTTTCCTTGGTCTTTGTGTCTATGGAGTAATAAAGCAGTGCATTCACTGCTTTTGCTTCCTCGGTCTGCATCACCTCCGGGGTCTCGTTTAGTCAGAGGTCTGGGATGAATTTATACTGGAGCAGGGCTGCCCATCCACTGAGGGCTGTGGTGGAGTCCCTCGCCCTCCTGAGTGCTGCACTGAAAGAACGAGGACAGCAGCAGAGCCTTCATAGAAACTTTCCAGGGATTGTACTTGAAGATTTTTCCTCCTCAGTAAAATAAATCATTGCCCACCCTGTCTCCATTTCGGCTCCTGGTTCATTGGACATGAAAAGGAGACAAGCTTCTTGCTGAACTGATGGGAAACGCTGGTAAAGCCACTTAGAACCAGACATTGTAGTTTTATCAACATATCAGCCAGCCTTGGCCTAACCCTTTCTCTAGGAAATGATGAAAAATTACTTGCAGGGGAAAGCCTAGCACAGTCTGTGTGCTGCGGAAGTCAGAACAAGGTCAGCTTTTGCTAGGAGCGATCTATATCTGAAGGGGCTCCACATAAGGAGCGTCAGCTCCTGCCGGCACAGCAGTTGGCATTGCTGCAAGCCCTGTGTATAGCTTTCCTCTGCTGCTTGCCGCCCCTTTGGCCATAGAACTTATGCAGGGAGGGAGTCCACAGGAGTTGTCTTGTTTTACTGTACATAAATATCATAGAGATTGAAATTCTGCATGCTGAAGCAGTGTGTGGCTGTGTGTAGAGAGAAAAGGACAAGGGACAGTCGATCTATGGATATATTTGTACGACAGTTGTGCTGTGCAGAGATAGCTAGGCTATGCCAGGCACTAGAAGATGCTTAGCCATCTTTAGTGTTCAGAATTAGCTTGAATATCAACATAACTGCACTGTGCTGTGTGGATATGCTCAGTCTGACAATCTGCCCAGAAACTGGTAAACTCTTCAGGTAATTTGGGCCAGAATTTGTATCTAGTTTAGTGTGAAAACATCGACAGTTTATAATCTGTGCCATCTGTTCCTCATCCTAAAGCCTTTTAACTAGCTCTGCTAATTTGATGATGAGGTAAGAAGTACAAATGGAGGACTGACAGGTCTTGTAGCATTGCCCCTCTTGCCGAAGAGTGAATTGGATGTGCTCTAAGCTTTCGGTGGGTTTTCAATCCCAGCACCCACTGCTTTGTGTTCTCTCAGAATTCAGAGATCAATGTGAGGTTCTTTGCCCCTAATCCAGCCCCTGTTCATCATTATCACCTCCTCAAAGTGGCCAGTGCTTTGTTATCAGGAGAGGCAAAATCTTACAAGGTGGCCATAATCTCCTCTGAGAGTCAGACAGATATTCTCCCGTGGGTAAGAAAGTGACAGTGACCGAAAGCTCTAGGGGGAAGCAGGCTAGAACAAAGCTGTCCATTGCATCCTTTCATCAAACTGTTAATCTTTCTTTCAAAGACATCACATTTGTTTAGTGACAAAAGCCCCAAAGAAGCTGAATTGAGCCTGAAATCCTGTAGCAAGATTTAGAGGAAGCGTCTTTCATTCAGAGCAGGGAGGGGCGAGAGACTCCTTCTTTTTCTTCCTACCAACCAATGGGCTCACAGAAGCCCACGAAGGTGACGGATTAATGCAGGGGCTCCCCAGGTAGATGCTACGTGACTCCTGGCACGCTCCAAAAACGTTTCCACAGCGACCAGCTGAACAAGAAATATGGAGTGTGATGGGATCCAGCATAAATTTGTGCTTTGCAAGGAGGGTGCTCTGCCCCTCTAAGAGGTTTCTAAATTCACTACAGAAGACACAAAATAAAATGATCTGTATTGTAGTTGTCAGAATCCAAATACCAGGGATTTTAATCAGTTTTTCCTACTCCTTTTAAGTTTTCATTGCATATTGTCTTGCTTTTTCCTCTAGTGCACAGCCCCATTCCAAATCTTTGTTCTGGATGCTTTCTGTGCAAAGTCTGCATCTTTTCCTTAACAACAACAACAAAGTAAAAAGGATTCTATGTCTATTCTAATTGTCAGGTTGATTTAGGACTAAGGCTATAAGAGAGGCTGTAATTTGATGTGTGTTACTTCTGTGCTAGCTTTTTCAGTCCTTCCCATCCTCTGCTGCTCATTTATGTCTGTGTATTGTCCCATCTTTTGTATTGGCATTGCTGGCTGTGCAGACAGATTCCAGCTGGAAAAATAACTTTATTTTTTGGCCAGACTATTTTTCAGCCAGATCATTTCCCTGACCTGGTTCACTAAGCAGTAAATAAGCACTTTTGTAGTCTCTGTGATGGAAGAGTGATGGGGGGGCTGGGGGTGGAATAAGGGTTTGAGTGCAGAGGCTTCTTCAACTGGATTAAGCAGCGCTGTTGTCTGATGTCTAAGTATGGCCTGAATTTCACCTAGTACACCGAGGCACCTGAACACAGTGTGTGCATCTGGGACAACATTGCAATCCTTGAATCTTCCCTGTCAGCAGGAACAGCTACTTAAATGAAAGGCCCAGGCCTGTCTTAATCATTTGTACTGCACAGACATCCCCAGTGTGACAGGATCATGGAGAGAAAAAGCCTCCAAAGAAAGATCGTTTTACTTTGAGGTTTGGGCATGGCTGTATCTTTTTGTGAAAGCCGTGGCAGGCATTAGGACCAAGCAAGAGCCGCTTGGCAGCATCTGATTGTTTGTAAGCTGTGCTTTCCTGGCTCTGGTGGCTTTTTAAAATAGTACTGAACCTGCAACCAGTCTGTGTTTTTATTTAATTATTATTAAATAGTTATATGGGGAATTGAAAATATTGACAGCAGTGTTAACATATGGGGTGCAGGTGGTGTGTCAAGCAAATGAAAGAGATTTAGTTTGCAGCCAGTTAGTGGCATGAAGGAGTTTAAGCCCCCCATAAGAGTGTTTGGATGTGTCCTTATGGCTGGTAGGCTGTGCGTGAAATGTCCGTGTGGCGAAATTTGTTGAGAGCCAGAGCACAGTGACCTTTCCTTACAGCTGCTCTGCTTTGCAATTTGTCTTTGTTCCCTACAGAGAGCAAATTAGAAGTAGGAAGCTCTTCCCAGTGTAGGATTTTCTGTTGGAGGGAAATGTAAGCTAAATCCCTCGGGTGTAGTGTAGCTTTGTCAGAGCTAAATGCTTGGGGTCAGGCAGCCAAGCAGCGGCTGCTTTTGCGAAGGGAAAGGGTTATGTTGCCCCTCTCTGGGTGTTAATATTTGTCCTATAACTCAGTACTTCCCCCTCACTCAGGACTGACTGCAGCAAGATCTGTTATAACCTGCTCTTGTGGCAGCATATTGTGTTAATGGTAAGTGCAATCATACTGGAGCTGCTTTTCCCTTAAGGCATTTCCTCCTTTGAAGAGGAATTGATAATGTCACTTTTATGACCCTCTGTGAGCTTTTGCGACATGGAGCCTCTGTATCAGGCTGTCTAGCTCTTAAAGCTGTTTCTTCTCAAGCTTGCACTGAAATGAGGCATTGCTGAATCACCTCCAAAGCAGCAATGTTATGAGAGGTCATACTCAAAGTGGACCAGTTAAGGCAGGAAAGTTCTTCTGCAAACAGCCCTCTTAAAAAGCTTTTGTTTAAAAGCTAATGTCTCACGCACCCTATTGCCTCTGTGAATTACAAGATTCAGCCCAAAGCTGAGACAGACTTGGGGGATGAGACAGGGATTTCTATTGGCGACTGGAAAGGAAGAAGAAGCTGAGAAGGAGGTTGACTTTTGAAATTCAGCCCTGGTGTCCTGGCAGCTGTTGAAGGGCCATAAAAAAGGCAGTGGTTTAACACTGGGTGAGCATCAGGATCTTCAAAGCACTTTCTTGTTTGGGAAAGATGTAAGGAACTCCTCAGAATTCCGGCCTGTGTTTGGAGGGGTGGAGGCTGCAGCCTGATCCAAAGAGGGGATAGGAAGCTCCAGATCTTCATCCAGCGGATATTTTTCCCATGCTCTTTCCTCCCACACAGCAGCTCCCTCCCTTCCCTTCTGGAGCAGCAACAGGCAATATTTTCAGCACAGACAGTGCTTGGCTTCCTTCGATTTGCTGGGTGCAGCTTAAGAATTAACTTGCTCTTTGAAAAAATGTATTCTGAAGAATGGAAACCTCACCAGAGCGGTATTACTATGAGAAATCTCTAGCGTGAGAGCAATGACCTCCAGTTCCCTGCACCTCAGCGAGCTTTGCATGATGAGTGAAGTTAACTTTGCTGCCTGATTTAGGGACAATACAGGCTACAGCTTGCACGTAGATGCAAGTTAAAAATTGGTATTTAACTCTAGGAAAACCAGCTTCTACTTGCTGTCTCCTAGTTCTAGTTGTATTCCCTCCAATGTAAATAATAATAACAATGTTTAATTTTTTATCCTGACAACTTTTATCTAGGAGTCTTGCGGTACCTTACAGAGTGATGCTCTGAGCTTCCCAGCGTCCCAGTAAGAAGCATGTTGTCTGACACAGGGGCAATGATGAGCACAGGGACTGACATGGGATATTCTGAGCCAATGTCAGAAAAGTTTTGAACTCAACATCCTACTTCTGCATTTGTATAGTAATATAGACATACACCTACCTATACAATGATTTTACTCCAAGAGCCATTGGTAATAGCAGGGAAGTTAAAAAAAAAGAAAAGAAAAAGAAAAAGAAAAAAGGATAAACCAGAATTTAATTTCCATAATTCTCCTCATCCTTTTTTATATGGTATTATTAAATGCCTTTTTAAGGCTTTCTCTTGAAGGAGGAGAGAAGGCATATTAATTTTAAGCTCTTATTTCATACTGTTCATCATCTACTGTTTAAAGTACTTTTAGAGTGATTTATGACATCATTATTTCAAACTCCTACAAGAAAGTTGGGCCTGAAAAAACATCTTGTTGTTTGAAAACTGTGAGATTTAAGCTGTGATGGAAGAGAATACAGTTGTCTTGGATCTTGCAAGGAGAACAACTTTCTCCATGTCTCATGCTGTGGTATAACGTTATGAGTTCAAATATTAATTTTTGTTTTCTGCACCATTTCCTCAAATGCTGCTAACGTGGTGAGGTACAGGAAAAAAATAAGTACTGAGATGATCGGCCGTAATTTCTTCCTTTAAAGAAAAGGACCAAAATAAGCAGATAGGTTCCAGAACTTTAATGTGATGTCTTAGAAGGCAAGCACCAGCATTGTGTATCGAATGCAGTTTCTGAATGGGTTTTGTGTGTTGCAAAAACCTAGCCTGGAAAAGTATACTGAATAAATGACATTTGCTAGCTGGGTTAGAAGAATGGCGCCAGTGATCTGGGTAGTAAAAGGTGGAAGGTGGCACTGTTGTTGCTGTTTGGCTCTGCAGAATAAGGAGTAGCTCTATGACTAATCATCATTCTGTCTGAAAACAGGATCTGAGTGAAAATGACATAACAGTTTCAGTCAGTTTCTTATAATTTTTCCTGTCCTCAACCTATGTTGTGTTGGTCCAGTTGGGATTGTCCTTAAATAACCTGCCTGTTTTGTTCAGGTCCTTGTTTCACAGGAACACGCAGCATCAGCAAAACTTTATTGTCCATATTTGCATAGAACTAGATGCAGAATCCACTATCAGAGAAGAGCTGGAAAGTATAACAACTTAATGTTCCCCAAAGGTCTCACATTTATGAAATGACAACTCTGAGCCCTTTGAGAGTTTGCAGCTTGGATAGACAGTAGGGAAATGAAGCAGCTGCACATCACAGCCTTCAGAGACCTAGCATAAAAGTGAATGGAGCTGCCTTCAATTACATCTGTGCGTTTCTGCCAGGTGTGAAGGTTCATGGGAAGTTCCTTTGATCAGCAGAGTTAATTGTTGATTAAGCTCTGCTGATTAATCTCTGCTCTGCAGAGATTAATAAGCCTGCATAATACTGGGTAACACTGTTCTGAGGAGATCATGGATCCATGTAGTGTATTGCCCCAGAGCATAGATATGGGGATTTAATCAAGTTGAACTTTACCTTCTCTGCAAATTTGTCCAACAAAAAGAAGTCTGAATCCAGCTATAGTTCCTGAGAGCATGAATATCCCTGTTTTCCCTCTCGCCTTTCTCACTTGTCACGCTTTAGGCATTTCTTTTTGTTCTTTTTAAATAGTTTAGGGCAGAGGGTTCATCTGTGTACATGAACATACATATACAAGCTATTGCATGTACCCAGGCTGCTGGATGCTTCCAGTGTGCTGGGAGGCATTAGCAAACTAGATAATCCCTAAAGGCTTTCATGACCTAGCATGGCAAGGCTGCATCCTATTCTTGACAGACTTGCTTCTCAGAGGACTGGTCCTAAATCAAAGATGAGAGTTCCTCATTCCATTATCTTTTTGTAAGAGAAACTCTTCCAAAGGTTTACAGTCGCTCCTGCGAACCAATGTGTAAGGCTGCAGCAAGAACCACTAGTATTTGGATGAAGGGCTTGCAGATCATTTCTGCAAGTTCAAGCTGTAAGAAGCCTGCACTGAAAGTGAAGGCAGTTCAGTCTTCAAAGGAGAAATGGAACAAGTTATTTGTCACAATTACATTCAGACCTATTTACTTGCCACTTGTTGCTCAACACCCCTACGCGCAGTCTGGCTACTGCCACTAGCAAATGCTGAACGCTTCTAGAGGCAAAGTTCAAGAAACCGTTTGAAGGCTTGTCCTTTGACAGCAGATGGCTGTAGTGCTTCAGCCACTGGATGATCTTGTCTTCTAGTGAAGTGTTCTTCATCTGGGTTTCCATGCTACTCCAGTAGTGAAGAACATGTGGATTTTGTCTGAGAGACGGTCAGTCAGCATTTGTAATCCCAGTGGCCGAACCATAATGTGTGTTTTTACTCCAAGTATGACAACAATCCAGTCCAGTTTGTGTAGATATGAGTGTCACTGGGGAGACTGCATGGGAGATCAGGCTGGCCTTGTATGTGAAACCACTGTCTGTGAAGACACTAGCTCGACTTTTAACTAGGACCTGCGCAAAGAATGTCACAGGGCGAGGAAAGTGAAAAGATGGCACACACCTGTAGTGATCCTGCCCTACATTAAGCAGTGCTTTGCTTTACTGTGATTCCAGCTGTTTGTCTTTAGTGGAAACACGGAGCTGAATGAGTCAGAAATAAGATCTCCAGTGCAGAAGTCTCCCGAGTCTTTAAAGACTGAGAATGTCTGTTCTGTATTTCTGTTCTGCAGCCAGCCGATGACTGTCACAGAAGGTCACTGTTCTTGCTGTTCATTTAGTTCCAGGTTTGCACATAACTGAAGAGGGTACTTTGAAAGATAACAGATCAAAGATGACACAGGAATTATGTTGTGCATATTATGGTACAACAAACCTGTGGAACTTGCTACTGAAGGAGATGGGAAACAATGGTGCCTAAGAAACTTTTGAGAAGTACAGAAATATAAAGAGAAGAGGCAGATGAGCAGCACAACTCACGACGCCTGCTTTTACAGGGCTTCAAACTGTGGTGTTCCTTTCTGATTCTGCAGACACCACTTAAACGTTTCCCCTCAACTTCCCTCCTCCCTCAAGCCCTCAACACCTATAGTTTTTCATGAACTGCGTAAGAGACTACGTGTACAGCAAATGAGCACGGAAAAGCCCAAAGCTAGGCAAACACTGCAAACACTGGTTGCCCAGCTAGCTGCTGCCTCTTGGCTGCCAGGCAAGCCAAACAGCCTGCGCTTCCCCACAGCTGCTGGCAGGCCAAACAAGCAGCTTCAGAAGCTGCAGTCAACCCCTGGGCCATGTCCTGTGAAGACCTGTTGTAGGAACTTGCGGTGTTAAAGCCCTTCAGCCCTTTGTCAGATGTGACTGAAATTGGCCAAGTGTCAGAAGTTAGTGGGAAGGGGAGGACTGGCAGCTGACAGCAATCACAGAAGCCCTTCCCCAGGCTAACTATGACATGAGTAAGCATGAGTCATAGCATCAATTGATGAGCCTAAAATTATCTACAAGGATGAATACCGTCTAACTGGCCCAATACATTATGGGCTTTCTGCTTACTCTGGAATTGGCTTTGGGTGCAGATAGGCTGACTGCTTGACTCTAGGCCAGTAGTAGCCTGACAGCTCCAACTGCATTTTTTTTTTTCATTTGGGCCTGCTGCTTTTGCTTTTAGATGGAAGTTCAGCAGGAATCTTCTTGCCTGTATTCTAGCCTCTAGGTATTACTGATCTGGTGCTGAAGTTGGTATTTTCTTCTGGCAGCTCCTTGCCCTCTGGCAATGAATCCAAGCTGATGCTCCAGCCCCCTCCCCTCCGGCATTGTTCCCAGGCTGTCATGTCAGACGCAAAACAAATACTCAGTGGCTCAGAGCAACTTGCATCCAGGAGAAATTGCATTTTCACACTGGCTCCGAACCTCCTCTGCAGAGCCAAAGCAAAATTAATGCGGAAACGAATCCTTTTGCCCCTACCACGCACATTCCCTTCAATGATGGAGCCAAGAAAGACTGAAGAGAATTAACCTTTTCTGTAATTTCTCTGAGACAGGAGATACCCTGCTTTTCACTTTCTCTTCTTCTTTCCCAGTTGTTACACCAGGGAAGCCAGTCTTCCCTGAGGCAGGAAAGTGCCTTCTTCCTTTTCCCACTAGTAATGCTATGAGTTTATTTTAAGAAGAAATTTCATACCTATGCAGTATTGCTATAGCTAGTCTTGGCTCTCTTTAGCTATTAGCTCGACCAAGTAGGTGGCAGAGCTTGTTAAAGTAACTGCTGCCCACTCAGCAGCAGCCAAGAATAGCTGTAGCCTCTCCTAGGGATCAAATATACAAGTCTGGAGCTCCAAGGGTCCCTTCCTGTGACGCATATGACATTACCGTCCTAGCCATGGGAATATGCTACCGTGTGAAACTAGACACAAACATCTGGGAACAAGGGCAGCCTGTAATGCCAAACTGACAAAAGAAGAAAGGGCATCAAGGTTCTGGTCTCCCTGATTTCCCTCTTTTCAGGTGTCACAAACTCCAGTGTAGCCTTGTGCACTGTTAGTTGGTCGGGCAGCACCCACCACAGTCCTTCTCCCGGCTCAGGGACAGCTTGCTCCAGGAATACTGCCTCTGTCTCCTTTGCGGTGACTCATTACCACATGTTCTTGCACAGGCTCCTGGACTGTCCAGCTAGAGAAGGGAGGCACTGTGGTGGTGCTGCGGAGCCTGCTGTGGCTGGGACTGACCTTCTACCATGTCCCAATGACCAAGCAATACGGCTACGTCTACTTTGGCAACGGCGAGAAGAACTTAGATCTGCCCTTCATGCTGTGACTCTCCTGTCTGCAATGAGGACTCGAGAACATTTCGATTTTATACTTAGATCTTTGTTTACTGCTTGTTCTAATAAATGTGTGAAACCTCTGCACTTTGAGCAGGATTCTTTTGTGCCTGGACTCTGGCCCTGATTCCTTTCCTAGGACTTCACTGCGTGCAATCCTCCCTCCAGATTGAATTCCCTGTAATGTGTCACTGCAGGTCCTTTAGATAGTAACAAATGAAGCCCTAGGTCACAAACCAAACCCAGGCCATCTGTCTGATTACAAAGGCACCATGCTTACACAAAAACTCATTTGGAGACAACACAAATGAGTGCCTGCTGTCACCCATGAATGACAAACGAAAATAGAGTTTCTGCCTTGGAGCCAGAGTAGAAAGCTGATGCATACTGTAAGGGGTCTCTACAAAACCCTGAACTCCAGAAAGGCTTATTGAAGAGAGGAGAGTATTTTGTTTTTCAGATGCTAGATTTCAGCAAAATGTGACAGGTCTTTCCGGCTCATGGCACTAAACTGTAGAAAAAAATTAACTGTGGGCATCACCTGATCTTTTGCAAAATGTGCTCATTCAGGTTCATTTCAAGGTAATGGTTTCATCCAGTGACTTTTCCATTAGTAAAACTCACTGAGCAGAGCTACCTGGGCTAGAAGACGTAGTAAATTCTGTACATAGAAGAAAGAAAAATATTTTCCTTTCTGAAGGGTTGTAGGTTTCAAAGCTTCATAAAGTGGAGACGGTCAGCCAGAGATTTTATCTCAGTCGTTAATGAAGTCTTGGCTTTGTCTCCCAAAGCAAAAAAGATCTTGGCCAGCTCAAAGGACTGAATGTAGGGCTTCCATTTCACAAAGTAAGGCTACAAAGAACCAGTATAATCAAATTTGATTTCCTGGGTAATATGGGTTTATCCTTACCCTTTGCTTCTGTCCACGCCGACAGGTATTAGCAGACGATTCTGATGAAAGCAGTACAAAGTTATGTGGCATAGTAGTACGTAAAAAAGCTGTGTTGATTTGTAGCCCCCAGATAAATATCAAAGAAATGGAGCCAAAGCAATCATGATCCTGACAAATTTAATGAGCCTTTCATACCAGGCCCAGACGTAGCACTTCTCAAGTAGCAGTGGTCAGTAGGTGGAAGGTGCATACATGCACTGTACAGGGAGAGAAATGGTGCCACCTTTTAGTTACAGGATGGAAAATTATGCACATCTCTCAGTCCCAAACTATCCCAGAAAGCAGCCGTATCACTGACACAGAAGACTTGTGGCAAATATATTTGCAAGGGGAAAAAAACCAGGCCAAGTCATCAAGGATGTCAACATTCTGTATTTGCTAGATCCAGGAGTGAAGCACAAGCCAGGAATCTTTAAGGGGACATGTAAGATGTACACATGCCTGTCTGCTACTGCCACAGGTGTTCTGCTGCAAATTATAGATAGGACAGGTTATAAAAAAAAAAAATCATTCCAGTAGTCAATAACAATTTCTGTTACTGCCAAGGAAACACAGTGCTGCAGGAGACTTTTCCTTCCATCAGTATCACAGGTATAAAAGCCCAAACAAGGCAAATGTAAGCTGAAACACACGTTAATAGGGAATCACCAGCTATTGCTGTAAAAAGAAGGAAACATCCTTTTCCAAACCCAGTCGTGGACCATAATGAAACAAAGGCCTTCAGATCCTTTCTGGCTTTGAGGTAGAAGTCTTTGCCCCCTGCTTTCTCCAAGTCATTCTGCACACTGAAGTTTGCTTTGCTGAATCTTGTATTCTCCTAGAGGAGCAGCTCATTCACTAGAGACAATATAAAGTACTAATGACAGTTCTGGAATAAGAAAATTTGACATACTGACAAACTTGCAAAAAAAGCAGAACAGTGGAAAGCAGCTGTGCTTACTGAGTGCGCCAGTTCTGGCCACTAATGGTTTAAATAGAGAGGCTTGTGTGAATAGTTGACATTATCCTTCAGCAAAGGGTGTCCAACTGGCATGGGTTTCTTGCACCACTTAGGGCCCCTCTTCCAGATGGGCTTTGCAGATTTAATGGACCAGCGGGTCAGATACCTGTCAAAACAACACAAACGCATTTCAGTTTGAGAACTGCTCACTGAGAAACTGGACTAGAACAGAGGCATGCACCGTAGAGGCATGCACCGTAGCCTTTGCCTTCCCACATGCCTCTCTATAAAAGGAATAATAGTGAGCAGAGCTCCCTCAGTTCAGAAGGGATGATGGGAAAGGAATTCTTGCTTGGTTTGGACCTTCTAAGCTGCACCTCTGAACTGAACCCACTGGCACCTGCTTGACTTCCAGTCTCCCGAAACAAATCAGGTGTAGTCTCCAGGCTGCTGGCAATTTGTCCACCTGTGGCTAAACTGGAGTGCCGAATTCCTTCATTGCAACTAAGTCCAAGACTGAATGCATCCAGCCTCTATGGGAGGTGTTATTTCAACAGCTGGCCTCAATAAGGTAAACTAATTACAAAGGCTAAACTCAGTGAGAAATAAAGTCTCTAAAACAGGATTCGTTTTCTTTCAGTGGACAATTGGTTGCTTCTTCTGCATGGGATGGGTTTCTGGCCTAGTCTTTTATTTTCATATGTCCAAATTTGCTTTAGTATTCTCTGTACAATACTACTGCAGCTTGCTGGTGCAGGAAGTCAAAACCTACAATGTAAGAGGTGCTAGAATGGAATTATCATCACAACTACAAATCTCTGTGAAGAGCAACGTCTGGCAAATATTCTCTGCTTTTTACCATTTGAAGTTTTAGACTTGGCTTTGCAAACAGGCAGGGGATTTCAGATCCAGAATCAGTTACTGGAAATCTTACCCTGTGGCTGGGTGGCCTGGAGTTTTGTTAGGCTTTAAATCTTTCGCTACCAGTAGAGAAGGGAATAGAGGTCCTTAGAGAAAGAGGAGTCTTTTCAGACAATAAAGATTCAAAGTAAAACCCTAGCATAATCTGCACAAACAATGCTCCAACAAATTAGAATTTGGAACAGACTGATAAACTTTGTCCAGCGATGTTTGCATGCCTCTGTTGAGTAATCCCATGGTCTTAATGTAACCTCAATCAGTCATCCTGTCCCCAAACAGCTTTGTTACCTTTTATTCGCATCGTGCAAATTTGAGATATTAAGAACTTTGGACAGAGACCATGTAATGCATTTGTCTGAAGGCATTTGGCACATTCCTGAGAACTACAAAGAAAGCTTGCTATGCCAGGCAGCTACAGAGTATGTAACAGCAGTCCATTTTCCTAGCACTTTTCTTTCTCAGCAATCCCGATCAGCATAAATTGAAAAATTAATCACATTTGGAGGTTCCTGCCGCTGATGTGAAGCCACCTTCAAAATGCTTCGCTTTCGCTTTGAGGAGTTTATGATAGTTAAAACATCTAGAAGCAACAGCAGGAGGGATCTGGGAGACGGCACAGAGCAAGATCCAGCCACTTGTTCTCCTATGCGTGCATTAAATTAGTCCCTTTTGACCTTTAATGTTATGCTAGTGCATTAGTGGAATCCCTTACATAACAACATCAGGACAGGAAGCGGGGGAGACTCTCCTGTCTCTAATTTCACATGCAAAGAGAGTTCAGAGAGCCCAACTGAGGTCCCCAGTTTGGAATCCGGCAAAGATCCATGGCGAGGCAGCTCCTTTGGGAGAAGCTGCAGGGGTATCTGACAGGCACAGGGACGAGGTCCTTCTCTTCACATTCCCCTTGCTGCAGGGGGAGGTCTGTAAGCACAAGTTTTGATACTGCAAGACTGCACTTATAGCGAAGGAGGGAAAAAAATCCCAAATTATTTTAATGCGTTAGTGTTTCAAGGGCAGTTCTGGTCACGTGTCCACATGCTTACGGGAAAGTGCTCCCATGATAATAAATGATCTCACTGGGAGAGAAGTGAATGTGTGAATGTGAGATACACATCAATGCTGTGTGCAGGTTTAGACAGACAGTGGCTTTTTAAGAAATCCCTCTGTTTCTGTGTGGGGGCTGGAAGTGCACACCCCAATTCTGCATAGGAAGGAGGATTTAGTAATGGCCTGATTTTAAAGCTTTTGTTATTTCTCTTTTGAGCAGGTCTAATCCAGCCCTCTGGTCCAGGCTTTTGGCTTCCTTTGGGGACTGCAGGCTGGGGCTTTTCATTGTTAGCTGAAACAGACATTTGGACGCTTTCCCTTCCTGGAGCACAGTTGCTTTTAGCACTTTTAATACTTGCTTTGTCCCAAACTCAAACTTGTCCTATTTTGTTTGCTGCCTTTTTAAAATTTTTTTTAATTTCTTTTAACCTTGATTCAGCAGTGGCAAAAGCCTGATGCCTGGGAGCAGTCAGTCTACAAAGTTCCTTTTCCTCTTTGACTAACCTCAGTTCCTACCGTTTCACAGATTATTCTTTTTCCTGGGAGTAAAAACAATCCACAAAACTCACATACGAGAGCTTCAAAGCCCAGCACACAGGACTGTTCTGCATGTACGGTAGCGTACCCGCTTTTCTAGCCAAATCACCCAACTTTCTATTGTATCCGACCACGCAGTTTGTCTTGGGGAGTTTTTACAATAATCTACAAACACACACTGGCAGATGGTCTGAATTTTCTCAACCAGCTGAGGGTTGTCTGAACAGAGCCTCCATGTGGATGCCAAATGCAGCTGGTCCACAGTCTCCTAACCTGTTATCTCAGTGTGCCGAGCTCTCGCCCCGGACAAAAGGGCACAGAAATGCCAGTCTCTGAGACTGGCACTCACCTTGGGGCTCTGCTTGTCCCCTTGTCTACGGTAGGATCCTGGTCAACAACCAGAATCCCTAGACACAAGCTGCACAAATGAGTAGTTTGGATAAAGCGTGATGGGAATTCTGGTGGGATTCCCCTGATGGGAAAAGGCAGATATAAACAGGATGGAAACAACTGTGGTTAGTCACCTGCAGTCATTGAAATTACCCCAAATCTCTGTGGAAGCCCATTTCTATGGATTTTATTCAGTGAGCAGGAGGGCGCCAAAGCCTTCCCACTCAGAGGCTGCTAGGAGTTGGCACAGGGCTTCCATGTGCTGGGTAAGGGAAATGACCTAGCCATGGGGCAACTGCAGTCCTGCTCGCAGCCCAAGCAAAGGCCACATTGGTGCAGTTCAAGGCTGAACTTCTGAACCCTCACTGAACTTTTCAATCTGGCTTTTGTTTGGATTAAGAGCAGAAGGCAGAGGGCTACAGACTGCAGGAAGCACTCGATCAAAGTGCTGGCAAGACTGCTTCCTCCCTGCCACATCCCTTCCCATGACACCTCTTGGCTTTGCTCACCTGCAGCCACTCTGGCTCTTTGCTTTTGAATTCGCATGCTATGTGCAGCACAGTTTCCATGCAGATGAGAGAAACCACATGCTGCTGGAGTGAAATGCTGATAGCAGCGAAACCAGATTCTGCTCCCAGGAATGAAAGGTGTTCACAGAGCCCGAGAACTTTGTTACTCATAGGAAGCTCACATGGAACCTGTCTCTTTCCTAACCTTTCAGTTCGAGTGATGGAAGAGGGATTCACTTGTGTATTATCTGTGCCAAGTTCTGTTCTTCCAGTAGGAAGTTGAAAATGGAGTGGCAGCTGAGTGCTCAAAATCACGTACTCCACAATCTACAGCATCTCTTGCTCACAGAGCCCAGCCTCGGGGAACCTGTGACATCCTTCAGTCCATTTGGAAAGGGAACAACTTCAGTGTTGTGATTTAACCAGTATTTTGGACCCGCCAAAAGAAAACGAGTGCTATATTCACATTACAAAAGCATCTAGATGCTGCCCTGAGCTCAGTGACTGTTCTGGACAGAGTGTTAGTCCACACTATCCATGCAACAACCTTCACGCTGGAAAGAAAACTGCTGAGCTATACAGGTTTCCATTCCTGAAAGCAAGGATAGACGTCTGACCTGCAGCTGTGCTTGACAGTTTCCCAAATGGTTCTGGTGTATGGTGGCCTTACACACACGGCTTTGGAACACAAGAACAGTCTGTCACTCTGCATGGTGCTGGTGAAATCCCCAAGAACTTCCTTGGCCTCATGGCCTAGTGAAAATATTTTATTTCTGCAGCACTTAACTGGAATATGCCAGGCTGGAGCACAAACGGATGCAGAAATAACAGCAGAAGTTCTGAAAGGGCGAATTCAGGCTGAGGATGAGGGAACAAGCTTTGGCTACAAGGCAAATTTGCTTGTGGAATAATTCCTTGGAAACAGCGAAAGCCCCAGGCTGGGCCAAACATGAGAAAATTAACTGTAGGGAGTAATTCTGCACTGACAAGGGTAAACTTCATTGTTTTTCCATGTCCAGGTTCTGCAGAAAAACGATATGGAAGGCGGGGGGGAAGGACAGTATGGACAACGTGGGTACTCCAATGGCCATATTTCCACAAAAGCACCCGTAACTAGTAAAGCAGTTAAGTGGTTAACATTCATGAGCTATTGCTGTCAGAAACAGATCAGGTAGAAAACTAGAAGGCAAAGAACTAAAGTCCGAGAAATGAGAAATATCATGGTAAATCTCACCTGGACAGTGTTCCAACTGTAGGGGGGAGGAGAGAAAGCCGTGGAGCGCTCCCTACTTGAATTCTGACCACAAGGTGTTCTCACATGTCTCCTGCCACCTCCACGACCACAGTTTGGCTCAAACTGGCATTTTCACTTTCATGTTATACCTTCTTCTGTAGTCTCATACTGTGCTAGACAGCTGGATGACTAAGAACAAGATGGGATCTGCACGCCACCACTTCCCAAAGCATTCTGCTCTTCCTCTTGCATTCCAGTAGCAGAAACAGGACCAGGAGATGGAGTGGGTAAGGGGAGACCAGCTACCACGTGACCCAGTGCAAAGCAGGAAATTTCTTACCTCTCTGCAGAGAAATCTGGGGCATGTAGGAGGGAATGTCCGAAGTTCATACAATGGAGACACAATAAAAGCACTGCAGAAAATAGAGCAGGGATCCTGCTTTTTGGAAAACTTCATTGATTAAGCACCAGAAGAGCACCTTCTGGAGGGGCACAGGAGTTCTGGATGATAAATCCACACTTCACGTCACTAGATCGATGGCAAGGCAGCACCCCTGACCCTTGTTAAAATAAGGCAGTTTGCTTATAGTTACATATGGTGGCAGGTTACATTTTAATCTCAGCTAGGTGATAGCCCGTGCATGCCAGACACTTTGTATTTGAAGCAGGCTCACTTTAAACAGGGTGACCACGACACAGGCCAAACATTCTGGCCAAGATAGCCACAAGTGCAGCCAGGGAAAAGCTGAGGAGCAGCTTTTTTGTTGCCCTCAAAACTACACATTAACACAGCTCTTCAGCCCTCCTTTACATACTTCCTTAGCACCTTTGCCCAGGAGCCATAGAGCTCTTCCTGTGCAGCTGGCCTGTACATAATCTCGGGAGCAAAGAACAGAGACAAAGCATTTTTTCATCAGTCTGGTTTGTCCCTCTTCCAGCAGCAGATGAAGCTGCTCTCAAAAATACAGACACAACCTTGGAAGAAGCCTGGCCAAAGGGAGCATCAACCAGAACTTTGCAAGACTGCAGAGAAGTGAAAGGGATTGCTCATGCAGGGGTTGCTGCTCCGAGTCCACAGGACATCCACAGAGCCTACACACAGTAAGTGAATGCTCAGGTCTGTATTATGGTAGAGGTGCTGGGCTCCAACTCCCAATTCAAGTTACAATCCCCACAATGAATCTCCTTCAATCTCAGGTGGTGTGAGTAGAATCAGTCCCTAAGGTTATCTTAGGCTTTCTTTTTAGTCCTGTCACTCTAGCAGCTGTACTCTAGTGTCAAGAGCTCTACCATCAGCAAGACATTCTTCATCTCAGCGTAAGATTTTCTGTCCTCAGATGGCAGGAATTCTCATAGAAGTATGTGGGGTAACATCTGGAGCAGACAGTGATTTCTCAGAAGTCCCTCCTCTAAAAAAGTGAAAGATTTCTCAATTCAGAGTAAAAAGTTAGACAACAGACTGCTTACAGGGGGACAATGAGAGGAATTTCAGGGCAGAAGGGGTGAGCACACAAAAGTACAGATAAGACTGAGAGAAATGCTGTCCTTCATCAGGGCAAAGCTTATTGTCACTATCTTAAGACAGACTATATACACCTCTATGGTGCTCTGCCTATTCTTTTCATCTTGCAACTTCCTATTTTAGAACCGTATAGCAGGAACTGTGTATTCTGTATGCAAAGATTTCTTTAATGTGCAATGCAAGCTCCTGGTGGCAAGAGAGCAAGTCCAGATGAGCGCAGGGGAGACAGCAGGAATGGAGGACACGTGGCTGGGAATGGACTAAATTCTGAATATACTGGATACTACTAGCCCACCTGTAAGAACTATCCATCAAGTTTGCAACCCTGATGCAAGTTTGTCTCTGTCTCTGTTTGCTGGCTTGTTTCCGCATGACTACTTTCTTTTGACCAAGGAGGACCAGACTCCTGCAGAGCCAAGAAAGTGATGCCTCTTTCACCTCTGCAAGCATCAGTGCACAGCAATGGGCAAACTGCTGTGCCAGGATCCCTGGTTACTTCACAGATCACGTTAAAGGTCCCTGAATACCTCCAGGATCTACAACATGGGCACTTCAGTCTGCTTCTGAAGTGTGGCTGGTGAGGGTTACTTTGCAGGGGATGGGGTGCAGAAGACCATATTTCAACACCACACTTCGAGTAGACCCACTGGTGGAGGATGGAAAAAAACATCACTGCAGGTAGAGCTGGAGAGCACAAGGGCTGGTTAAACTGATGTTAAGGAATGTACATTACCTGTTTTCCTGTCTTGGAAGAGATTTAACAAAGGGCCCAAGCGTATTACGGGGCACCTCAGTTTCTCACCACCGGCATTCCCAGGGCTATAGCAGCAGTGCAAAAAGGCACTGTTATATGAGGCACTCTCATTTAAGCAGAGAGGTGAAGACAGCTAGGGCAGCTGATACAGTGATCTCAAGAAGAGCTGAAGCTCAAGGATTCGGAAAAACACATCACTTAACTGTGCGATGTCCTGCCTCCTATGATAGGCTCTCTGTACATCCTATTCATCCCTTCACAGACTGACACTTAAAAACCCAGCAGACACAAAGGTGGTGAAAGGACAGGCTAAGTTAGGTGCGCAGCCCTGATATTACACTAGAGGGGAACAGAGGATGACCTGGTCATGTTCTTGTGGCACTGAACAAGGCAGTTTCTTCCACTCAAGTCCTAGCCCAATCCTGCCCCTGTCCTCCCCTGCCAACTCACTTGCCTTTGTCAGCACCATTGGTTGAGTGCTTCCCAAATTACTATGGACTTGCAGAAAGCTTTAGAAACAAGTACAGAGGCAAAGACAACGTAAGCTTGGGCAAGTCATTTATGTGGGAAACTTGTGATAAGAGCTTTGGCTTCATTCCCAAAGTAAGTACTGGCTGAATGTCTTCAGCATGTGGGTACCCTTCAGTCCTCCCTTCAGGCTAGAGGAAGGAAGCAATTTATATCTCTTGCCTTACGTGGGGCTAGCTACTGTTCCAGAGAGCAGTGCAGGAAGGGCACATGGGGGTACACACAGTCAAAACTCTCACAGAACGGCAATGGCCGAGATATGGAAGACTCCAACACACAGAACTTTCCCCTTACAGCAAGCTGAGAAGATCATGAAGGACCAAGGGAGCACTCCTGAAGTACCCCTGCACTCTATGCTGGCTCTGGACTCACTTGTTTAGCTCCAGCCTGACCACAACTTTCAATTTGATTTCTTGATCAAATTCTTTTGTCTCCACCAGACCCCAAAGCCTGCCTATTTCAATGCTGTTCCATTTTTTCAGCAACAGCTCTGCTCTCTTTTCCTAAACCCTGCTTCCACCCTGTTTGCTATGTTCCCTTGCTGGGAGGAGAAAAACAAGGGTGCTGTAGGGAGGGAGCAGCAATGCAATAGGGAGGGCTTGGATACTGATCTCCAATTTAAATCTCTTAATTTTAGAGGTGTAGCACACCTACTTGCATGTAGAATGTATCTGGAGGTGTCCGTTCTTTGTTCTCACTAAAAACCCATGGAAGAATTTATAAGAGTCGAAGCATTAGATCTGGAGTTCTGGTGTGATTCCAGCAAGATACAGGATTTACCATTTCCTGTCTCGACCTGCTATGCAGGGTTGCTATGTGAATGCTACCTAGATAAAGTGCTCCACCCCACAGCTGCTAAATAGACACAGCTACTAAAGAGTCCCCCTTGTAAGACATAGGAAGGAAGAAGTTTTCAGAGTTGAAGTACCTGATGGCTACAGGGCTGCATCAGATGTAGAGTGCTCTAATTTGAGCCTCACTGACACCCAGTGTGCAGCCTGCCAGTATCTAAGGGGCATTTACAAGAACTTGCCTCAACTCTGCACTGCAGAGTCAGACCTGAAATGCAGGAGTCTCCAGCCGCCCCCAGCCCTGCAGCCTGAGCTCTCCCAGCAACAGCCCCATGGCCTCTGGTAACCCCATGGCTTGCTAATGCGAGGTTCATAAACCGCTCTGACATCCCCATGGAAACAGAGTGTGAGGTCATAAACAGGGGATTAGCACCTCCGAGTGCCCAGCACAGTGCAGGAGGCGGCTGCAGGCTTTTCCTTCACCCACCAAAGGCCAGGGGCCACTCAGGCCAGGGAGGGGGAAGAGACCCTGTTGCACAGGAAGGGCAGGCTGAGGACAAATCACTGGCTGGGGGAAATGGGGATGGGGCAAAGGGGAACAGGCTGGTGATGTGCCTTTGCTGGCTGCTCAGCCCCCCTCCCCCACTGCTGGTACCCCTCCTGGGCATCATCCTGCTGTTGGGGGCCAGGCATCAAAAAGCTAAGAGAGAAGTGACTGCTCAGCCTGGAGAAAAGGTGGCTTTGGGGGGGGGTCTTACCAATGTTTCTAAGTACCTGAAGGCAGGCAGTAAAGAAGATAGAGCCAGGTTCTTCCCAGTGGTGCCCAGTGACAGGACAAGAGGCAACAGGCACAAATTAAAACACAAGAAATTATGTCCGAATGTAAGAAAACACTGTCTTACTATGAGGGTAGTTTTCTGAAACAAGCTGCCCAGAGAAACTGTCCATCCTTGGAGATATTCAAAACCTGACTGGACATAGTCCTGGGTAACATGCTCAAGCAGAGGCCTTGGACTAGACCAGAGGCCCCTTCGAGCCTTAACTAATCTGTGATGCTACTCCATCTCTGTGGCATCCTCCTGCGACTGCCCTACTGAGTGTTAGTGATGAGGAGGCAAGTGCATCTGGGGAAGGGAGGGCAGACTGCACCATGTGTGGCAGTTTTCATCCTGTGTGGATAAATGGTTTGAATGAGATCTGCTTTGTCCTTAAAAGACTGACAGAAAAAGTATCGTGACAGACCTTCTTTCTCTGAAATGCTGAGTCCTCTTTATGAGGCATGCTTTACCCAGTTATAAGGAACTGTTGCCTGAGGCATGTTTTACCCAATTATAAGGAACTGATTTTCCTCTTCCAGTCTATTCCTGAAAAAGAGAGATGTGAAAAGACAAGACTATTCACCTGTTGAGCTTGGGTTTCTTGGAAATATGCCCTTCAGGAAGTGGAGGCCTGTGGTTTGGCAACAAACCTGAAATAGAAAAAGAAAAGCATGAGAATACTTTGCCCCTAGAGCACCCAAAAGTAACGTTACACCTCGTAAGCCAGGCAACCCAGGTCCCTACTGGGATAGCACAGCAAAAACTCAAGTACAGTAAAAAGGGTATTTTATCTTTAGTCATTGCTGAACCTGCACTGCAGCCAAAGCAAAGCTGAGAAGTTTTGCTGGATATAGACGCAGCCACTTGGTCTCATTAAAGAGGCTGAGAGGACATAGGACACTGTTGTCCAATCAGATTCCATCTCCAGGAAGAAAAATTGACTATCAAAATTCTCAGTCCATTTAAGTTGGATACAACTCAGGAACCAGGCATAAAGATCAGCACAATACTCTGACTCTGTCAACCTGGGTCCTACTCCCAGGGAAAGCAAAAAATTCTTCACGTGGCAGATGCGTGTTATTAACAGGGTAGGTCAAGCATATGCTAAACCAAGTAATTTCAGAAGCTGATATTTAATCATTAGTTACTAGAGACTGAGCCACTTCGCAGATCTTTCTGGAATGGTAGACTCACCTACAGAGATAAATGTGTGCTGCCAAGGCAGGAGCCAAGACATATAGGAAGCAGAACAAGGAGTCTCTGGTCCATCATCCTGTCCCACCACTTGGACCATAATGAGTTTCTGGGTGACCAGACAATGACATCTGACTGAGGTGTACTAACTGGGCAGGACACGCTTCTCAAGAGGTTCCATGAGTAGCCCGCAGTAAGGGCTTGTTTCAGGAGGCGGCTAGATACCTGCACGGTGAGCCATCTGCACACAGACAACAATCTTCTTGTGCTCCTCCAAACAGAGGCCTGTGATCCTTCGTGGCAGCATCCCTCCATCAGAACGGATAAACTGACTCAGCAGCAAGACGTCCTGAGGGAGCAAGAAAAGGGCAAAGCCATCACTGCTACAGCTACTTTAACTACTGTGATTCCTAGGTGTTGTGCTAACCCTCGCGCTGTGTACAGAACTCAAAGCAAAACAAAACAATGATTCCTTCCTACGCATTTTGGCTGCAGCTTGACAACAAGTGGCTTTTGCTTGCTGTCACTCTGCCTGCCAGCTCAGCTCAGTAAGGTCACTCAGATGGTCTGAGTCTTCCCCTGACTTCACTAGTGTAAACACATGATGTCAGCTGCAATCCCTGCTACTTCACTGTCGCTTGCTCCAAGATTCTAGCTAAGATAATGTGTCCTAGGTACTTAGGCACAGTTACACAAGACCTGCAGATGGATACTGTTTACACAACTTGAAATGCCACCACAGCTGCTATCCTAAAGGTCACAGATATGTTAGATCACCTCTGGCCCCATCCTTGTTCCCTTCAGAGCAGGAATGTTCTCTGCTATCTACTCCTCAAACTTTTATCCAGTTTCCCATAGTGGAACTTCCCTCATGTCTCTCTGGAGGGGTGGAGAGCAGGGAAATGGTCCAAAATCTTGCACGAAGAAGCTCATTGTCAGAAAAGAACATGTGCTGATGAGAAAGACCTAACAGGATAAATTGCTGCCTTCAGTCCTTCAACTGTGTGTGTATGAGGTGGGCCTGTTACAGCCATGCTGGATGGAAGGAGCACTTGGAGCATGCCAAGGGTTTGTCTGTGATTCAAGAATCATTTAGATTACACTGCTGTTGACCTTTCCAATAAAGAGCTCTAGAAATGTAAAGCACTCTTAATAAAAACAAAATTAAAGGGATCTCTAGGATCAGATAGTATCACAGAGCTGGGATGACAAATTTTTAAACACAGCAGCAACAGCTGTTGTACGAGTGTCCCATAAACTCTTCACAGTACAACAGCCCAGTGTGTGGATACGTGCTCTCTATTTCCACACGCAGCACCACTGCAAATGTACCCCTCAGGCCAACGTAGACAGGTCCCCTTGACACGCTGATGTGACATAAGTTGGCCTAAAGGGCCTCTGGAGGCTCTGTGCTTGTTTTTTCCCCTCATCTGTTGACTGTTGCTGATTGAGCGCTTACTTCTCCCCCGCTGTTGTAAACACGTTCATAGTTGAGGTAGTTGGGCCATGCAGAGGGTGCCTGCAGGCTGGAAGGGACCTGCTAGCGAGCGCCCTGACAGAACAAGAATTCAAACCAGGTACGTCAGCACTGAACAACCCGCTCTGTCTAGGGCAACAAGCAAGAACAAAGTGTACTTGATGTTTTTTACATTGGGTGACCCTGACTCTGCCTGTTGTTCACAGATTTGCACACCTGCTCTCACACCCCCATCTCTGCTCTTTTACAAAGAGCTCCCTGAAGCATTCCTAGCTTCATTTACTGCCCTTGCAAAAGCAGTCACAAGTGGATATAAAATGAATATTCAGAAAACCTAGCTATCTAGGAATTATACATCCACCAGCTCAGCTCTAAAGGGGGCTGCTGGAATTTAGTATGGCTTTCTGGTAATGACTGATTCTGACAGATGTTGTCGTATAAGTGTTGCAGTCGAAATTAAGAGTTTTCCTGTTTGTTTTGGGTTTCTGCCGTTTGTTTTTGTCCTTCTCCCTCCCCGCCTTCAATCCCACCCTCACTAATATCATCACGACACACAATTTCCCTCTTCCCTCATCTGGCTTCCTTTCTGCCTCCACTTGTCTACAATTAATTATGTTCAGACTGATTTTCAGATCCAGCTCCTTTGAAAACGCAGCAAGTTAGGCAACTTCTCACTGATAGAAAATGAGTTATCTAACACCATACAGAGTGATGCTGTATCCAAAGAACAAGAAAAGCACAGCTGAGCAACTAGAAACAAGCTCCTGAGACACCATCTATGGTTAAAACGGAAGCGAAGTGTCCTCAGCCCAGCTAAAGCATGGCCTTGCCAATGAGAACAGTAACCAGGGGACCAGCTGGTGCCAGCTGCGTTGGTGGAAACTGGATGGAGGCCAGCCAAGCAGTCCAAGGGCACTGACTTTCCTCCACTCCTGAAACACACCAGGTTGAACTAAGGAAACAAGAGCAAGGCTCCATCCCTCTTTTTCCTCTTCTTTAGCCAACCAGCACTCAAATCACCAACAGCTCAATTTGCCATTTAGCACAAACGTATAATTTCTCCAAGTGAAAAAGGGCTGCCCAGCTCCAAGTGCCTAGAAAGAGAAAAACTTTCTAGACTTTTCTACTAGCCTGCTGCATTACTCTGTAGGGAAGAGAAAAAAGGGAGCTGATGGCAAGTTTGAGGCTGTTCCAGTCTTTGCAGCCGTGAAAGCCTAAGTAGGCCACAGGCCCTTGTGAAGGGTGTGTGTGGTCCAAGTGATTTCTCATATTACCACCACGCCTCATGGAGTCACAGGCTTGTTATCAAGTGTTTCCATGTAAAGAGGGGAGGTGGGAAGCAAAGGGAGATAGTCTTTCTTTTCTCCTTGTGGAAAAAAAAAATCAGGAAAATCTGTTCTCTGTTATCATCTCTGACCAACAGTGTCACCAACTGACCAACACCCTTGTGTGGCAGTCATTTCTTAACTGAAATCATCTATGTCCGACTCGCTGCCGCTCTAAATTCCACTCAGGCCGTTTGGCTTAAAGTGCTGCACATGCAACAGAAGGTTTGTCCATTTCTGAAGATCCTCACAGTTAACAGGCCAGGTGCCTCTCCCAGATTACTCGCACAGATGCATCTTACCACAGGGAGAAAGCAGACAGGTACAGCCAACTTTATGGGGCAGCTGTGGAGGGAAACGAACAACTATGTGGAGCGGTCAAAGAAAAAAAAAAAATGTCTGGCAAGTTATCATGGTGCTGTCATGTTCCATGAAATTCACATTTTGTGCTAATGGATAGCCAAGCCTGTAACCACAGATTTGCTTTAATCACTGGACAGCTCCCACGAGGCTGGACCTAGATTCCCACCCCTGTAATCTGCAGCATTGGATGAAAACAACTTGGATTGAATTAATCTAGGGCTAATAGGCAAATCTTGCAGTTTGGTTTCCCCTAATTGCTGCCAAAGCGAGATGACATATTTACTGCCTACTCAGACTAATGATGTTTGAAGTGGATACGGGGGAAAATGAAAAACAAGTTTAGCCTTCACCTCTAAAAGGGCTGGATAAACTTGCTAAACGAAACACGATGTGCAGCATGCTCTTGTGAATGGATGGCAACCAGAATGCAGAGGCACCTCTGCATTTTCATGTCTACAGACACTTTGAAAAGTAGAATCCTTGACATGCGATTCATTAAAAAAACCTTCATTTACTGCAAGAAGAATTCCGTCTGTGTAGCCAGATTACTACTGGGCTGTATCAGATAAGTCTGCCAGTCATTATTTCCAGTTATACAAGAGTCTAGTTTTTCCTTTCTCCTTACTCCTGGGAGCTATACACCATTCTCCAGGCATGTGGGGGACTATGGCGGGTCCGTGGACCCGTTGACTGAGAGTATGGAGTCAGAAATTAACCTTGCAGATATTAAAGTGTGTCTGTGAGAAAGAAGGGAGTAAAGAACATCCTGGGAAGTAAAACAACTTTGAGGAACCAGCTAACTGCAAAACAAGAGGCCAACAAGATAAGGAGCAGCTGCGCCACCTATGAAGATCAACCAATGATATATTGTTGTAACAATACGTAACCAATAGTAAAAAGACATGCTAAGAAAAGTATATAAGAAAGTACATGTGGCAATAAACTCTCTCTCTTTTTCTTCTTGTTACTGCTTAAAGACTGTTTTTGATGTCGCTTGTCTGTCTCGACCGCGACACAGGCATTTTGTAACAGGATTGCAGGTTTCAATCCAGTTGCATCCTGACAATGACTGAATTAATTTTTTTAATCTGCAATGGATGTGAAAAAAAAATAATCAACTGAGGTCTAAGTTTCAATGGACAGACAGACGCAGACCACAAACTCTGGGAATTTATACCTTAAGCTCTGGTATCCTGAGCCTCAGCAGATCTGGCAAAGACAACTGCAGCCCTCCACACCACAGCTGAGGCAGGTTGGAATCACGACCTGCTAGTGCTCACAATGCCTGTTCAGTTGATTAATAACTTCGGAGACATTGGTCCCCCAGTTCTCTGACAGCCAAAGTAACTCATTATGCCACTACTTTAGACTGTGCTAGTTGCACATGACAAAAGGAAAGTCCTATGAGGTCATATTACTCAGCTCCCTCAGGGGCTAATTCAACACTTCCCTTTTCATAGTGCCTCATTCAGACCAATTACAAGCATCCCGAGCAAAAAAGGCTCACACTTTCCCTTCTGTGCAACTGACTGATTTCAGTTTATCAATCTCAAAGGAACCACTGTGATCCATCTATTCTGATCTCTTACCAAGTACAGATTATAGGTTATGCTGTATGAACTAGGCTGTATCTTTAACAAAAATAGCTGTTCTCAATTTACAGACTTTTAGGACAATTAACTACCAGTGAGTAAATTGTGCCACTGTTTAATTACTCATGCAGTTAAATGCCTGCACTTTATTGTTTAAGTATTTAAAGATTCTGCTACTCATCACTGCTGCAGCAAAGCAAAATAGCAGAGAGCGCTTGTGTGCAGAAAAGGGAGATTTTATTCACCATAGCATTTAAAAGCCTGAAAATCCATGACTGGTACAAAGCATTCAAATGTGTAAGGGATTTATTCAAGCAGAAGAGGTGGTCTACTCAAGCCCTACTACTCTCATCAGCCCCCCAGAGCAATGCTTCTAAATGCCGAGGTAAGAGGCTTCTACAATTCTGAAATACCAGTTCACATCACCCTCTTTAGCTTTTTGCCCAGGTTCTCCTCTGCTCTACAGCAAGAGTACTGGATATATTTATTTGCCAGATGCATATGCATTCAAAAAGTACATGATAGCCAGGATGGACATGTTCCTAGTTTGTCTCCCGGGACCACAATTTCTTAGGAACAATCTCAGCAATGATTCTGAAGACTCTGGCTGCAGGATCTCCCCTCACATTTGGTTTTCTCTTGCCTCCATACTGAACAATAGAAATCAGGATCTAAGAATCAAACTGAACTGAGCGTGGAAGAAAACTCGTAATCTTAGTTCACTCTACAAACACACCTGAGACTCCTGCTTTACATTGTCTGTGGGGACAAACAGCCAACTTCTAATCCTGGGACTCAGGCTTCACAGCATTACATTGCTTCTTTGGTTCTTGGTAACACTGTTATCTCTATGTGCTACAGAGTCTTCTACCACAAACAACAGTAGAAAGTGAGTCTACATATTAATTTCCAAGACTGAATCTGCTCCCATGGCTCATTTCATCCCTGAGCATCAGTTTATAGTTTCTCTGGAGCTGTTAATGTGTGACTCATGGAACGCTTTCTGGAAATCTGTAGAACTACCCAGTTTAATGATGCTGTTGACTCCTCTCATCTAGAACTCACATAAAACTCTATTAACCTTAATAAAGTATTTTCCAGTGTGATTGGTCTGTTCTGATCACAACACAATTCAGCAAATATGAAGAAGAAAATAGTTGCAAGAAATCGCTGCATTCAAACATGGGCAACACAAAACAAATGTGACCTGTTTTTGTAGTACTTTCCATACCTTAATGGTATTTACAATTTGTCCTAATTTATTATTGTCTGCAAATTCATTGCATTTTTAGCTTTCCCAGATTGTTGAGAAAGCCGACCAGAGAACACCAAATACTTCCCTCCCTCAACTTATTTCACTGTTTAATACTGCATCCAGCTTGAGTCAGAATCACTGGCAACACTCAGATCCTAGGCACTTTAATTGCTGCAACACAGGCTTTGAAACATACTAAACTGATATTTCATTTACATCTCACATCTGTTGTTTCACCTGCCTGGAGTAATTGCAAGTATTTTGTCTGCCACTATTTATGTACCCATGTTCTTCACAATTCTCGAGTCATAATTAGTCCTATCCAACAGGTTATTTGTTTTTACTCCTCCTGTTTTTACTTGGCATTTGCAATGTTTAATTTACCAAGCGATAATCATCAGCATCATTCTCCTTCCTCTCTCAACTACTTAGTATTTCACTTGCTAATTTCAAACCATCTGGTGATTCCTTAGGATTTTTTTCACACTTTAAAAAAGATCCTGCAAGTGAAATAATATATTTGTTGGCTAACTCCCTTAAGATCTTGGGACTACATGCAATACAGGCCTGCTGGTCTGTACCTAATTCAACACTTACTTCTGTACCTGTTTTTTCCTGTTGTTTTACATTTGCAAGATTGCCATTATTACCTAGATATTAAAACATAATTTTTCTTTTCTGTGAGCACTAGAACTGCATGCAAGCAGCTTAGCCATTCTGCAGCCAACGTGGGTTTCAGTCCCCTTCTCCTCTCACTAATGGACTTTCTTTCTCACAAAGATTTCTTTTCCTCCAGATGCATTTGTTTCTCTCTCACCCTAATCCTATTGACATTAACTTATTCTGAGTTTTCTATAGCTTTATCTTAGTAACAGCATGTTTCTGTTTGGTTTTCTTCTTTTCTAATTCCAGTACTGGGTTTTTAGTTTGCAAGGTGGGTGCTTAGTCCTTTTGTAAACTCTATGTTTAAATGACCTCTTGTAAAGTTACATTCTGCATCTTTTATCTCACACTTCTTATTCTAAAGTGTTCTTTACCGTTATACTTTTGTTTTAAAGCATTACAGGACTTCCCTCATATCTTCTACATTTAGTGTTAGCAAACCTCTCATTAGTTAATAAACTTCTCATTAGCATTTCCTGCAAAAAGCATGAATCAAACCTATTTTTTCTGTTGCAAAGGATGTAAAGACATACACTTCCCTTCATATCCATCAAGAGTTTTAAAGGTTATATAAAACATTTATTACCTTAGTTGACAATGACCCAATGAGTTAGAACAGGCCTGAATCAGTTGACTAAACGCTGCATTCCAGCTTGATTCTCCTGGACGTGCGAGGCTGCAAGGCAGCTGTACACAAAAGCTTTCTCAGATCAGATGGCCACGTGTATAATTCCAAACCTACTACTTGATATGAGCTTATCCTTTTTTTGCCCCCAGGAACACCTTCAGCCAAGGCAAACAATTACTACGTAGAAAGCTCTCGTTACACCCAAGAGAAGCAGAGACGGAGTTAACTATCTTTACTACACCCAGCAAGAGATGAGAGGGGCAAGTTGTGCAGTAAGTCGACCTGAGAGCAATATTCACCTAGCTAGGAAGATGGGGGAACTCTCCTTTATTAAACTTACCACATAATTGTACTTATGCTTCAGGTTCCAGCGACAGATGGGACACTGCCCAGAGGGGTTTGGAGGAGTTGGTGTTTCAGCATCCTCTATAATTCTCCCTTCAATCTAGGAAACAATTGAAAGGATGTAGTGATCAGGCATAGTTCAGACCTGTACCTGCATCTGTGACTTGAGGAATACTTTTCATCAAGTCTACAACATGTTGACCAGTAGTGCATAGATGTAAGGGGAACAGTATCTGCATTACTCAACTCGCTTATGAATAGATACACCAAGCACTGTGGATATAAACAGACAATGGGGAAAAGAAGTCCAAGGGACATGGAGAATCATTTGGTAAATTCTCATATATGTTTTACTAAATGTAAACTAGTTCACAGTCAGTGTGAAGCTCTCATAGTCACCTGCATTCCATTTACTGCAGCACTCCTTTGAACCACTATGCCTTAAAATTATAGCGGCCCTTTAGCCAAAAGCTTTAAACCACATTTTTTCTGGGATAAGAAAATGCCATAGAATAGAAGATGCACATTGTGGACCAAAACGTGCAGGGGCTTACTACATTATAAATCACCAACAGGGAAAATTCTGAGCAAAAGTTAAATTCAAGAAAGGACTGTTAGGAGATGTATGTAGGTTTTCTTTCCTTTTTTTTTTTTTTTTTAATACCACAATATTTTATATTTTATCCAGTTTAATTCCCAGAACAATTCCTTTAGGACATCATTTTAGAATCTTTTCTATCACTACATTTCTATCACTACTTTTGTATCACTACAAAGTGGTGACATATAACACAAGTTTTCTCAAAAGTAACATGCAAAGGGATATAGAAAGTGTGTGTGGGAGGAACTTGAGAAATTTGTTTTCTAAAGAGAGATATGTTAGGAATATGATGTCTGTCTACATGTGCGCTTGTCTTTTTTTTGAGGATTTACGAATAGAAGCAAAAGCTATCTCAAAGCAAAAGCTAATGGATAGAAAAGACAGCCTTTGATTTTTTTTCTGCAAAATATTTTGGAATTTTCCTCTACTCAAATTAAGATTAAAACCAGATTTTGAACACCAACTGACAGCCTCAAATAGCTCAAGCACCAAAGAGTTTAAAAAGAAAAGCTGTGTGAAATGCAATGTTACTTTTAAGAAAGAAGCTGACTGATTTAGACTGAACCGTCAGGTTCTGTGCCTGAAAACCTGGGAAGAGAAAAGCATGTCATTTTCTAGTACGCATGCATGGGACACTGGCATCCAGCTGAATGGTCAGAACTATTTGACACGATGGATATGTGCCTCGTCTAGTGATGGCAAAATGGAAATAGACAAGTTATTTTTAGTTCAAGCATCTTGGTACCTCAAAGAGAAAGTATTTTCAATTTTTAAGATTCCTCTCGCCACAAGTAGAACAGTTTTACAAAAACAAAGAAGTAACTATGAATATAAAATAGAGGCTAGTATCTAATTTTCTATTCCTTGGTAAAGTTATTTTCTAGGAGGCCAGTGTATCTGGTCTTGATTCTTGCCATTCTGGCTTCAAACTGTACTTAAACTGTAATTCCATCTTGGAAATGAACAAAGATTCAGAATGCAATGTCAGTACCCATTTTTCTTGAAATAAATTTCAGTATACAGTTTTTGGCAATTATTCCCCAACTACTGAGGACTTTCATATTATTAACCCACTCAGTTATTATTCTTCTGTTAGAGAACTACAAGGGAATACAGGGGCTCTACTTTCCCAGTATGCTGATGAAATCCAGATTTCTTTGGGATTCATTCATCTGGTTCATGTCAAACACTTCCTTCAATACTGAGAAAAGCAAGGGCACGTAGAAAGATGAGCATAGAAAGACGGATTCAGAAAAGACTGATGTAGAGTTGGTGGGATAAATGGAGTGACCAGAGGATATGCCGAGACATGTATCAGCCCTTTAGTTGGTCAGTTTACACCATTTTTTACAAGATTTTCCTCATCTAGGGGCACTGACGGATCCTAGATTGACACTAGGATATTATACAGTAGGAGTATCTAAATCTCCCTTATGCTTCTACAAAGGGCCAGGAAGAATTATTTTTCTAAAGGGCCCTGCTACTGCAACACATACATTTTTTACTTCAAGCCTCAGGTAACATATTGGGACTTTGTGATTATAATTCACATCCCCTTTGAAACTAAGTGCAAAGTACAGCAATCCACTGTGTGTGTCCTGCTGGCATGCACATTCTCCCCTTGTTTTGCTTAAAACAACTTCAGGGTGTGCTTGCAAGCTCTTCTTTTCAGGTCTCTGGGCAAAGATTAGTAGTCTGACACTTGAAGAGAAGAAAAAGAGAGTTTCCATCACACCTACTGTCACACCTTCAAGTTATTTTTGTTGACAGTCTTAAGAGATCTTGCTAACTGCCATACTCTATTTGATATAACACATCTAAAATATAAGTAACTTGCTCCATTCAGCTTACAAACATGACAATGTCCACTAATACAAGGAAACTCAGACTTTCAAAGGCACGAACCACCAGGTTTTGTCTGTTTCATCAGCAAGCAAAAAAGTCTGTCTCCTCCTTATTATTTACATCTATAGATTAGCGCACCGTCTTCTAACTATTCCAAAATAATTCCTGCTTCACTCTCCTCATCGTATTTACACATTTCAAAATATCCGTTTTACCTGTCTCCAGCCAAAGCACAGATTGCTACTGGCATATGTAATGTGTGTAGAATAATGCAATCTTCCCCCTCACACACACCCAGACACCCCTGGCTAGTAATTTCAGTGCTGCTTCTAAAAAAAATGACAAGAGATCCGATGGTGTTAACTAAGTAAAATTCTAATTCTACTGCTTTGTCTTTTCTTCCTGTCCTAAGCTGTAGCTGCGAAAATGCTCTTCTTTATCAGTTATTTTAGAACTTCTGTTTTATTTTCAGCAGTAGTTTCCCTTTAGCACTTAAGGTCTTCCTTTGATGATACCCTTTTCTGAAAAGGGCACTGAAAAACTAAAACTTTTTTTCCCACCAAATACGTTACAAGATGCAAGCTTTGTACCACCTGCAGTCACTATGTTACACACGGTGATTAACACAACACAGATCAATGGCAAGCAACGTGCGTGGCACACAGCTGGCACAGAGCCATCCTGCGATGCCACATCGTGTTGCTGGCCCAGGGTGAAGTGACAAAGCCACCAGGCAAACCCCCTTCATGCCAGCCCATGCTTGAGACGATGCCAAGTGTCCTTGCTTTAAGAAACGAGCCCATCTGAAGAACTGCCTCTTGCATTTTGGGTGCCGAATGCCTCTGGTCAGGGATTCCAAATTTACAGGGGTGCAGCGAGGGGTTTGGTGCTCATGGGTGGCTCTGACCGGAGCCACCCATCACCAGCAACAGGGTGACAATCCTCACCTTCAGCAGACAAACCCTCCACTGGCTTCCCGCACTCACAGTGCATTCCTGCCTTGGTTTTGCCTTTATGCCCTGGGATGTCTTTCAGGTGGAAAAGCGACCTTTTTGCCTCTTTTTTTCTTTTTTTTTTTTTTTTTCTTTGGGTGGGGGGACAGGGACGACGACGACAGACACACACAGCGGGAGGCTGAAAGAGGGAGAAGCGACATCAAGGGCAGCTACTGAGGGACAGGGGTGCAGAGACTTACTGTGGTCGTGTTGCCTTCAGTCACCTCCACGACTGCAAAAAAACCCCAAAAACACAGGAAAACAAAATGAGGCTCACTCAGCCAACAAGAAACAGTATTTTTTTTAAGGGAGAGAAGGTGAAACACAGCAACCCTCTCGCCCGACTGCGGTGAGGCAACGGGGCGCGGGGGGGGCGCGG
>VXBO01003436.1:202834-247327 GCA_013400135.1 Rhinoptilus africanus
CACCAACCCGGCCCCCGGGCTGCCCCACACCCAGGGCTACCCCCGGACTCACCCTCCCGGAGGGCTCGGGTCGGCGGCGAGGCCCAGCCGCTTCCGAAAAGCCCGGTGAACAACCGCCTCAACCCCCCCCGCAGCAGGGTGGGCGCCGCCATCTTGGCCGTCGCCGTCGCTGCCGTCACTCCCGCTTCCGCCGGCGGGAAGGGCGGGCTCTGCCGCCGCCATTTTGATGCGCGACTTTCCCCGCCCTTGTTACCTGAGGGGAAGGAGAAGGCGGGAGGCTGTTATGCCCCTGCCCAGCGTCTTCCTACTGGGGTTTTGCTTATTTTTTTGTATGTTCGTCTATTTGTTCTAAGATGTGGTTTTGGTTTTTTTTTTTTTTTGATTTTGGATTTGATTTGGTGTTTTTTTTTAGCTTGTATCAGCTTGGGGTGGAGAAAGGTAGTGCTAGCTTTGTGTTATGGAGGCCTGAGCTACAGTCCTGCCACAGCTCCCAAGTCTCTCCTGGCTCTCCAGTGAGAGGAAGAGCAAGGGGTGGTTTAGCTTAAACAATGTTTTGGAGAGGCTCTTCTGTTTTATGGGCTCCGGGGAGTCTCCTTAATCAGAGGGTGTTTCAGGCCAGCTGTGGGGTGCAAGGAAGGGGTCTGATGTGTATCTGCTAGAGACGCTGAGGTCTGTGCTTGTTCCTGCACTGGCTTGTGTAATTCAGCAGGTGAAGATCTGAAGCAGCATGTTGCCAGGCTGTAAACTTAACTCTTGTAACCAGACGGTCCAGTTTAGATGCATCCCATTTTTGTTTTAATATCACTTGTCTTTGACCTGTGTCAGGCAGCCTGTAGGCTGCTGAGAGACATTTTTCCATCATCTTTCTTAGCATGCCTCATCTCTTAGGTTCTTCCACCTGTCTTTGGTGGAAGGTAGCATGGAGGTGTCAGTTTATAGGACCGTAGAATCATCTAGGTGGGAAAAGACCTTTCAGATCATCAGGTCCAACCATCAACCCAACACTGGCAAACCCACCACTAGCCCATCCACTAATCCAGTTGAGGGATTGCATCAGATAGCTGGGACTTCAGATACCAGCAAACCATTCGTTTTAGATGGTAATGCTGTATCTTCTTGAAGAGCATACTTGAGGTTGAGTTGAACTGTACTCGATAGCAGAGGTTATTTATGGGATTTCCCCGTGTGTTTTGTTTGCTTTCTCTTTGTCATTTCAATGCTTTAAAAAAACAAAGGAAGCAAAACTCAGGGAGTGAGATAAAATTCTTTAGGAGTCATGTGTGTTGATGGACATTCATGCTGTTCTATTTCATCAGGGTTAATAAAGTTCATGCAAGACGTTCTGTATATTTTTCTGAGTTTCTAGCTAAAATGTGCTATAAAATATAAATTGTGACATAAATGTAAAATACAATGTAAAATAAAATGGCTTTCACCTTTTCCCTTGTGCTTGTTACACTTGCTTCTCGTTACAGTACAGTTTGAAAATGTATACCCTTCTGGGACAGTGGGACTAGGCTTTTTACTTGTTCGTGTAGTCCTGGATAAAACTGGCCAGGTTCTTCAGGTGGTATCATCATCCCCTTAGCCTGTAGAACGGGCAGCCAGACCAGAAAATTAATGCAAATCTCTTTCTGTGGCACATCTAAACACTCAAATCTGGGACTTTCCGAAGAAGTGGGAATGAAGGCAGGGCTTCTGTCCAGACCCCTGTGCTCCATGCCAAGCAATGAAAGCAGGGCCATCCCAGTTATTCAGAGAACAAATTGAGTAAGAATGCTTGCCGGAAGAGACCTCTTCCTCTCTCGCCGCATTATGCTATATAATGATTTCTAGAAGCAGGGTAATCTTTAGCTTGTCCAAAAGCTTAAACGTAACAGCCAAACAAAATATTTACTGCCATCCAGTCTAGGGATAACTTCCTTATGAGGAGAAGGAACATTGCTAGGCACAGCAGTGTAGTGATGTCACGTTTTTATGAGTTGTTTTTTCCCTTTTTTTCTTTATATAGGGAATTTTATCCTAGTGAAAGGAGTTTGGCTGCAACAACTTGACAGGAGAGTTTATTCAATGGCTTAAATTAAATGCAATTTCTCCTGCTGGCCTCCTTGCCTCTTGTGATGGGGAAAACTAAAGGGGTGACTGTCTTCATGGGACAGAAACCCACAGTTGGTAAGAACAGTGCTGGCTTACTATGGTAGAGATACGTAGATAGAAGGTTAGGGGCTGTTCAGGAGTTTCTCCGTGTCATAGGACTTTTGATGAAGGTCCTTCAGCAGCACTGTGGCTTTTGTTTGGACAGAAAGAGGCCAGCAACATGGTGATAGTTGAGATACAGTTAGTACTCCGTTTGCTTGCCTCACCTTCAAACAAATGCTGTCTCTAAAAGAATTTAAGTGGTGCAGAATTTAATGCAAAGAAAGAAAATAGTTGCTTTCTTGAAAACTTGCAGTCTCTGAGTTGAGCACGTTGTCTCTTCTCCTGAGATGTTTTCTTTGTCTTCTGAGTATTTTCTACAACTGTGAGCAATGCAGACCATCGAGTCCCAAGGAGACAAACAAAGCATGTGCCAATTTGAGTTGAAGCCCATCATCTCTTTCCAAGTTTGGAAATTTGACATATTTCTGATTTCTTGCAGATAATTTTTGAATGTGTTTATTTCATCAAGCCCTTGTGTTCCAGGGAGAAGAAAAATAACCCCGAATACAATGTCCATGTACACAAGAGAGGAAAAAGAAAGTGATTTTCTTTCTGTAAGTCGGTTCAGCAATGGTCTGTGATTTGTCAGCACTGCGGAGGGTCGTCCAGTTTAGACAGAACTGGATGTTTCCAAGGAACAGAACGGAATGTCACCAGCCATTGAAGAATGGCTCCGTTTCCTCTTGAATTAAAATTAAACCTGCGCTCTCAAGTATGGGTCTGGTCAGCAGCAAGGGAGTATCATATTTTAGATGAGAGACTTATGTCCTAATTGCTTATGGCCTCTAGGGATTTTGTGGGACTGTTCTCAAAGAAATGGTATTCCCGTGTTTGAGCTGCTTTGGGATTAGACATTGTAGATGTTCTGTAAGGCTCCATTTTTCTTTTCGTACTAATTTGTGTTCTGTGTTCTTGTCTGAAAAATGGAGTATGTTTTGCTATGTTTCTTATTTCCTATAACGCATTATTTTTTTTCTGCTTCCAACTACAAAGAAACTTTTCTGGTCCTTTGGGCCTTTTCTGGTCCATTGAATGCTAACGGATGACATGTATATCTGCTTCAGAGCCTTACCCGTGCAAATAGCTTGAGAAGGCTGAGGCTGTTCCAACCAAACATGATTAAAACTCATAGAAATCGAGATGGAAAAAGCTATTAGGTCACATAGTTCCCACACGCGCCCCCCTGGTCCAGTACAGGTTTGTTTCCAATGGTACATTTTTGGTGCTTTCCAGAAGGGGTCAGTGCAGGTCAGGCTTCACTTGCATCCAACAGGCTGCCTCCCTTCCCCCTTCTTGAAAAATTAGGAAACCTTCTGAATCTGGTGACGAGTAGGTTGCAAAATGTCTTTCGTAGCTTGTAATTTGATGTTGAATGATCAAAAGCAGAAGAAATGTGTTCAAGTCCAACAACTGATCACCCAAGATTTTAAATGAGGAAATTGAGTGAGCTCTTAAAAATGGCTTGTTGGCTATGTACGTATATTAAATGCTATGGATCCTGAGAACTGTCCTGGGATGCTCGGTTGCAAGGAGAAAGACACAGATTCACAGGTTTACCCTGCTGGGTAGTCCATAATTAGAAAGCGCCTATTACAATAATATTTTATAGTTACATAAAAAAAATGTCTGGATAACTCAAATGAAATTTCTGACTGTAGAAAACAAAAGTGACAAAACCCCTCTTAAGTCTGAATAAGGGAAGAGAATAACAACTATGTTGCACCAAAAATGCAGTTCATCCTACTCAACCACTGCGCTACAGGAACCTTTCTGAAGGTTGTCCAGGGTCAGGAGACTGTGAGGGCGCAGAGGTTCCTGCAGGGTTCCTCTTGTGTGCGTGAACCGGGTGTCCCGGGCCAGGGTGGCCACATGCTCGTCAGCAGCAAACCCCAAATGCCTGTGTCCATGAAGAAGTGACAACCAGCTTCTGAAACAGACTTTAGAGGGTGGAGGAGAATGATGCTGGGACAGAAATTAATAACTTGAAGTGCGGAGGGGATGAAAAGGTGGCTGGAGGTGGTAAGAAGGAAATGCTGCAAAGAGAGCAGGGAGAGATGGCACTCTGGCAGGAGAATGAGCGACTCACTTGAAAATAACTTGTTTATATTTTTAAGGTTTTCTTATTTTCCCAATGGATGTGGTTATTTTTCGAAGTAAAATAACCAAGTAATAATTTCATTACGTTTCCTTCCAAGATTTCAAGCTAAGTGTAAACAAGAAAAATCCAGTGGGAAAATTAATCCAACTTCCTTTTTCAAGAGCACTTCAGTTATGTTTCTCCCCCCGCCCCTCTCCTCATATATTTTCAGTGCTACTGTTCTTATACCTCGTATCTGTGGCATTGCTGACACCAGCTGAAATACCTCTGTGATGACATCTGTTAAAGGGAGAAACCTTTGGGATCACTGAAAACCACTTCTGATACGGAAATGATAAATTCTGAGATTTTCAGAACTTATTAAATGACTTCTGACATTTTGGGCACGTTCCATATGGGCAAGTCAAAATGATGGAAAACAACTGAACCGCTTGCACTGAGATTTGATCTCTGGCAATTAGTATTTGGGCTGCATGGGAGAATCATAAGGAACAAAAACTCTGTAACAACACCATGGCAATCAGACCGGCAAACTTCCAAAGCTTTAATTCTTCCAGATGTTAAGTGACTTTTTTTTTTTTCCCCAACACAGGTGAAAGACGGACTTCAGAAAAACAGACAGTGAAAACCACTGCATTTGTGAGGGGTGGTTGGCATAAAGACCACCGCATCATTGAGTGTTCAGATACCAGCGTGCTGAAACACAAGTCGTATTAATTTGTGCTAACTAGAGTCAGGGGGTTTATCTGGGCCATAAAGATAAAATATGTTTTGTACATTTAAAAACATGTTTGTATGTCTTAATAATAAAAATGCTATGTCTTCAGACGTTTCCAGGCTGGGTTGTAACAAATGCTGAGTTTGCCTTCAACAACGGACGTGCTTGTAAATGGTGAGGATGAGCAGGAGGAGACCTGGAGTCCTCTGGTTCATTCACATGAGGAGAGCCCTGGGGTGGTCTTTCACTGCGGAGTCACGGAAGCCTGAAGCCAGCTGGCTGCATCAGTGTGTTGTGCTGTTGGCTGCAGCACGTATAGCCTCGACTCAGTTTCTCTCTTCTTGCCACCAAAGCCTGAAGTTTACCAGAAAGGCCTTGGGACAGCGTAGGTAAAGCCAGTGATGCTCAGTCCTTTCTTCCGGCAAGCTGATGCATCGCTGTAGAAACTGCTTCACCGAGTATTTAGTGTGGACATCTGTAAGCTTCACATCCCTGTCTCTGAGTGCAGGAGGATCCACAAGCTCAGCCTCTGATCACTCCGGTCAAGATTTACATGGGGCTGTCTGAGCGCAGGAATCCAGCCAGGAATCAAACACCTAGACTATAAGTGGAGTGGGATTTTTGTAACAAGGCATAAACTCAAGATTGAAATAGTTTGCAGGAGAGAGCGCCAGCTGGGCTTGCACTTTGCAAGAAGAGTAGAGGCTCTGTCATAACGATGAGCTTTGCAGGCCTCATCTTGCTCTTCTTCCCATATTTAGTTCCATGAGATTGGAGTGGGGGAAGCCCGTGCTGTGCTCTGATGTTGGACCACGATGGGACGTGATGGAGAGATCTCCAGCAGGGTTTTCCTCTTATGGCTCCTCCAGCCAGATGGCTTCAATCTACTGACCAATTCTCTGTGCTTTGTGTGAGGTCTGTATGCAATTTAAATGGAGCCTGTTCTCAGCTAGTTTTGCCTTTTCTTTGCCCCCCTTCCCCCACATGCACATATATTCCCAACTGACCCTTTTCATGCTTCCCTTTTTCTCCAGCCATTCGGGGAAATTATGCTGGCACCATATAACAAATATATCAGCTGGATTCGCCTCAAAGCCCTTCCCTTCTGGAGGCTTGGAGTCATCTAACTCCTCCGAGTATTTCTGAGAAGAGCGTTCGCTTAGGCAACCGTGCTGTTGATGTAGCTCTCGGAGTGGTATTTCTTCGTGATGCTGCTGTTTTCCAGCTGGTTGGAAGTTTAGAACGTGGCACTTCTTGTACGCACCTATGTTTGCTACCACCCCGAGTCCTGGCAGGTTTGTCTAACCAACAGAGCACAGTTGTCTGGACCTTGATTTATCTTTGCACTTTGCAAATCTGGAAAAAATGTATTTGCTCTCTAGGTTTATTTTTTTTTGCATTTTATGATATTGTTCAGCATGAAAAGCCTCAAATATTGTGACAAATAAAAGCAGGGACTGCCCTTCTTACTGCATATCACTTAGCACCAAAATTACACTGAGGAGTTGACAATAAGAGACAGTCTTATTAGACAGTCTTCTAAATAGGAGAAGGAGACAATGGAGATAACAGTACAAGACGGTAGGACATCTCTGTTTGTTTTCTTTCAGTCATCATCAATCTTGCTTCCTGGATTGGCACGTTGGAAACAAGATCAGATGGGCTGGAGTGGTGGTTCCGGGTCTGTTAAAATCAGTTTTACTTCATCCCTAACTGTGTGTGCTTTTTGCTTTGCAACCCGTTGTGCTGCATTTTTTAGTGAATTCTTTACTTTCATTAATCAGGGGCCTGGAAGAGGCTGAGAGGCTGCTGGAAAAGAGTAGTGTTGGCCTCCTTGCCAGTCAGGTAGAAAACCCAATGTGCTCTTGCATTTCTTATGGCTTGCTAATATGAGTCACAGCCGTCTGGATACCTTATCTGTTTAGAGACAGATAAAGGAAAAGGGAATTTCCCTTGTGGAAAGGAGGGCTCGGGAGTAATTCTACGACGCTTTGCAGTTCTCTTGTTATGTTGGATCCACGTGGGCCTCTGCCATGTTGTGCAGCTCAAAGAGCTATTCCACCAATGAGGATTTCCAAAGTGTATTATTATAGTGCAGGGCTGCTTCTCTCTTCATTTCATTTCATTTCATTTCATTTCATTTCATTTCATTTCATTTCATTTCATTTCATTTCATTTCATTTCATTTCTGTTAGTTCTTTTCGGGAAGGGCATTCAGTGTCTGTTTGTGTGAGTGATAATGACAAGCAATTCCCATTTTGATATCTGAGACATGGAAATAAACTCCCTTCCTGACCCCAAAGATACTTGTTTCTGGTACCCTGCAGCTCTAGTGTATAAACAACGAGGACTCTGCCTTCCTCCCCCCTCACAAAACAAGAAAACAAAACTGTTAACTGTAATCTCACTAAGTGAATCAGAGAATATGAGCTTAGCATGCAACAGGAAAGCTGAGACATTGCTCGGCAGAGATGAAAGTGAGATACTGATGGCCAGAGTTTAATTGGGTTTTCATAAACCATGCTGTTCTTCATAATTTGGCTAGCGCTTGATAGTTTCTTTTTATGAGTCTGGCAAGACAATGAAACTTCAAACCATTTGCTTTGCAACTGGAAAAATGAAGCAGAGAGATATTCAGAAGAGCACTAGGACTCTTTGTCTCTTGTACTGGGAAGAAGCAATTCAGCAGCGAGGGAGCGAGAGCCTCTTGCAGCCATACAAGCACAGTTTAGCAGTAAATCAGCTCAGCTGCAGTCCTCACCACATGATATTCTTTAGTTGCCACTGGGGAGAATTCTGCTCATCTCCAGACAAGATTTTGACTTGAGTTAATATTTATTTCCGTTTTTACAGATGTGCAGTCCAGTGATGGATGGGGTGTGTTAACCTTCTACTTTTTCACACCTGGTCCACACCTGTTTGGGATCTCATTCCCTGCCCTACTGGGCAGCAGCTCTTGAACTTTGTTGGATCCTGGATCTCAAGCCAAATGAGGGTGGTGAACAACTTTGAAACTCTTGGCCAGAGGGCTTTTTGTTTTTAAAGGCAGAGAGGTTGATAGGTTTTGTTTTGTTCTTGAGTGAATATTCATTCTCATGACAAAAACATTTCACAATAAGCTCTTTCCATTTGACAGCTCTTTGGCAGCACATGTGTGAAATAAGTTGGGTTTTTGTAGTCCAGTTCCTAGTGGGTGAGAATATCCCTGTCTCAAAAAGGCGTTGGACTTTCATTGCGTTCATTGATAGTTTAATCAAAGAAGTTGTGGACTAAATATTCCTCAGAGTCTAAACTTGCTAGGGAATATAGCACACTGTGAAGAAACTTGTTCTTGTCTTGCCTGTGCAGCTCCTTTTGGTTAAGAAGGGGGCTTTGGTCTACAGGGCTGTGGATTCAAGAGCATGAAATTCAATACAAAAATTTTTAAACAAAAAACAAATGGCATTGTTTAGAATCCTGTTATAGCATGTTTTTTTCATTTGCACTGTGGGAGCTTTAAATATTAGTATGTGAGCACTAGCCAAATTTAGGTTGGTCAAGACTAGAGAGGAACTGCGAGGAAGTTCAGAGAGACCCAGCTAAGCTTACAGCAAAGGCAGCTCTATGGCAAATTAAGTTCCCTGTAGAGTTCCAGAAGATAATGCATGACAGGGAGAAAACCCATTTGCTCAGACATCTTGAAGTACCCTAATTTAATTCTTTTAGTTTAGGAAAAGACCTGCACAACAATACTCCGTGTGCTCATCAATATTATTGAGAATATACTTAACTGGGCATTATGTGAATGGCAAGTATGTGGAGAGTTGCTGTAGTTATTAATAACATAATTGAAAGCTAGAATAAACGTCATGTTTAAGGCTTTTAAACTAATATCTGTTCAAATTTAGATGGTGGACAGGTTACTAAGTCATTTTTACATCCTCCCCTGACTTGTCAGGTAGCTTTTTCTAGAGGTAGAATGCTGAACTATAGAGACCTTGGGACTGCTACAGCGAAGCGACTCCCATGTTTCTGTTTGTAGGGGCTAAAGGAGGTGGCAAGTCAGGACAGATGTGCATGGAAGAAGCACATGTGAACCTGTGACAGTTGGGATATCATAAGCGAAGGCCAAGGCGTGACAGCAGAGATGGGTTATGGGATCACAGAGCTGAGTTGTGATTAAGTTGTGAGTAGACCAGCATGACACTGTGGCATTGGGCGCTATCGGTCAAGGCTCAAAGACAACTACTGGGCAGTATGTTGTAGTCCCAGGGCTGGAACAGTAGGAGAGCCGCAGGTGAGTATGAGGAGCACCCGCAGATTTTGTTGTGGTGACACCATGGAACAACAGAGAAAGGAGGGGGGTTGCCAGTCAGGAACGAGGGATGTTGGCAGAGCTCAGTATTTGGAGTAACTGGTTAGTGCAAAGGTGCTTTCTTCTTCCTTGGATGCCACTATGTGTCAATCTTTCCTGCTCTTTTTGCCATTTCCCTTTAAGAATCTGAATCCCCCTGAGCAGCAGGTGATCTTGAGTGCAACGTAGAGGAATAAGCTTGGGAAAGTTTTGTTAAAAGAGAGCGGGTTATAAAAACAACCCTCTCTGCACGGCTTGAACCTGTCAGCATGACGCTGCCGACGACGCAGCTGGAGGGGAGCGCGGCAGGCTCCTTGGCCCTCGAGCAGAGCAGCCCACACAGCCTGCAAATGTTATGGCCCCGGCGTGGGTTTGGGGGGAGCTGTGCCTGCCTTGCCAGGTGGGCCATGCATGGAAGTCAGATGCTTAAGTGGCTGTAAGCCTCTAATCAAAGCCATCGTTTTGAATCCTGGTTCTGCCAAGGGCTTGAGAGGGGTGAGGGAAGTGCCCTGCTGGGCTCATCTCCAAAGTACAGGGTCCTTCTAGGTCTCCTCTTTGTGGCTAAATTATTGGCCCGTTGCAAGACGAAGTAACTCATTGTCAGGATAGTTCTCTCTGCAAGTAGCTGCAGCATGAAGTTGTGCTGGTGTCCAGGCCTGGAGCAGTAAATAAAAGCTAGAAAGAAAAGTGGTCGAGGCGCTGGGGAAGCTTGTGTCACTGAGGCCCAGGGTGCCGGTCTGCCCAGGATGTCTTGGTGGCCCGCTCTGGGTCAGTAGCCCCAGAGCAGGGGTTTCTGCAAACATTTCCATCCAGACAAATTGACTCTGTTTGTTCCTGTTGGCTTTGCTCCTGTCTCCTTTGTGTTCCAGAAAGGGAGAATTTACCCTCTGCAAATGCAGGGCTTACATGCAATTTTCCTGGAGCTCGGACAGTCAGCCAAATCAGCAGGAGCTTTTTTGGAAACGACAGGAGCCAGCTGAGGTCAGTTTTGATCTGGTAGGAACTTTACTAAACCAGTCTTGATTAGGAGTCACTTTCATTATGGCCAAGTCAGTAGGAACTGCAGAGAGCTGGCTGAAGAGGTGTAATTCCTGGTGAGGAGCTCTTGGATGGAAGTCACCTCCTAGATGAAGGAGTCAGGGCCACGCTGAGTTATTTGCTGCTAGAAGGGACTTTGTTCTTGACCAGCTGAACTAGACCAGCTTCTTTTAGTTTTTCTCAGCTTTCCTTGTTGTATATTAAGACCCTTTCCAAACAGGCAGCAGTGGACCTACAGTTTTTGTGTAAGGAGCAGCAGAATTTACTGTGCCCTTTGTGGGTGCTCTGAGGCCAGGCTGGAACCTTCTCTGCTCACAGCTGCTGTCTAATTCCACTGTGTAGTCCTTATTCCAGTTGCATGGAGGCTTTTCTCGATCATCGGAGATACTGCAGGAAACTGTTTCCTCTGTTTGTCCACAGAGCTGTCTATTTGGGGAAGAGGTGTCATATCATAGCATGACATGCGAAAGTACGTAGTGCTGTGCTGTGGGATATTTGGCATGCCATGTTTCTAGCGATGCAGTAGCATATGTGACCATGTCCACGTGTCTATCTGTCAAGGTAGCTCACCCTTTTCTCCCAGGATTATTTTGCTTCCTGTTTTCTGGGTTGTGACATCCTGATGATGGCGTAAATTTTCTCAGGATGCTTCCAAGCGATCCTGCTTCTAATGCAGCATCTGATCTATGTTCTTAGGTGACTAACTGAAGATGCAGGCCACCCGGATTCAATTCTCTGCTTTGCCACAGACTTTCTGCATCACCTTGGCAAGTCATGAAGTGATTTTTCCAACTGGTTTCTCTTGTGACCAATCAAATGACATTTTTAGAAGCAAAAGTCAAACTCCAAGACAAGAGCAAGAATAAGCTTTTGCATGCATTCATGAAGTACAGAGTACCTACATGTGGTCTTTGTGGTTGTGCTTGAGAAATAATAGCTTAGAGTAATTACCAAATGATCAAGAGAATAGCTAAGTTGGAAGAGCCACCTAGTGGGAATATGGTCTGCATGTCTAGAAGTCTTTCTGCTGGACTGGGCGTTGTTTACTGCCTTCTCTCTTCCCAGCTTAGGGCCATTCTCATGTTTACCCAGTGACAAAAATGAGGACAGTATAGGGTTGCATCAGTTTAAATACATCGACATGAGGGTTTTTGCTGGCACAGTTACATCATGAGCCTTCTTTGGCTGGGTGAGCTTTGCAGTGTGGAACAAGCCTTAGTCTTTGAGTTCCTCAGGGACTTAACCATAACTGGGACGTAATTGTGCCTCTCTTCCCTGTAGGTCTGTATGAAGATGAACACATTAAAATTAAGAGTTGCACAAGCTGTAGCTGAAGGGACCATTGAAAAACTTTGATAGATGCAGTATCATTTAACCAAGATTTCATAAGATGTTCAGTTCATAAGATGGCTTGAAACATGTGCACTTGATAAGTGGAAATGAAAACATGCACGGGTTGGAGAGGTAGATCAGTTCAACATTTCCCTAATTCTAAATATCCTTTGCAATGCTACTAAAGATACCCGTGTTTATATACAAGGAAGGAAAATGTAAAACAGGAGAGCATTAAGGTGATCTGTTTTCTTTTAGCTACTCACCCAGCTTGCACAGCATCTCTCAAGCAGAGTAAAATCATTGAATTGGGGATTCTCAAGGGGCAAGTGTGGATAATGGCACTTTACTGTGGATAATGACACTTTCAGCTGGTCTTTTTTAGTCTCTGCTACAGGGCCAGTAGTCCTGAGACTTAATGCACAATTAGGTCTCTTTCAAAACAGAATTGTAAAATGGATCTAACTCTGTCCTTGAAAGCTTCTGCTAGTGGAAGCTCTGTGACCTGATCCGTTCCGCCACAGATCGATCTCTCTTATAGGAGCTTAGGAGCTTTTTCCAGCAGGGCCTGTAAAAGCAGCTTCTTCTCTTGGCCTGAAAACTGATGGCCCAGTTGACCTACCACTTTTGGCTTCAGGAAGAGGCCCTGATCCCACTGGTTTCAGAAACAAACATTCCTTGTGGCTGCTTCTCTAAAGTCAGCATTTCACATCAGTGCATACTTGGCCTTTCTTCTTTTAAAAGCAGCATTTTTTTTTCCCCTTCCAGATACTAGGGAACAAGAGATTCAGAATGTCTAGTAATGAAAGAGCAGGGTGATGCTGGGGTTGTATTGCTGGCAGCATACCGTAAACATGCTTGTCTTATAAGCTGGTGGCAAAGGAACTTCTTAGAAAGCCAGGGAAAGACTATCTGGAAAATCAGCGAAGGTGTTAACACGTGAATAAGCCACCTTCCTTTTTGCAGCTCTCAAAATGAGCCTTCTCCTGCAAGGTGGTTTGGGCATTTTAGGGAGTGGTAAGTGAACCACACCTCTTCTCCCAAATTCTTCTCACTGACCCACCACTGGGCCTTAATTCTGCCAAGAAAAAATCTTTTAAAGTTCAGTGTCAACAGGCAAGTGCTGTCTGTTCTCTGTAAGGACAACATGTATCTGAGAGATCTAAAAATATCATTCTATGTTGAGAACTAGAGAATCTGTGTCCTCTGTAGGGACCTGAGTTGCAGAGAGTAACTAAAATACAAAATGTATTAACTTTGTCCGGTAATTAATTGCTGGTAGCATGTGAGGCCAGCTTTCAGACAAGATCAGTTTTCATTCTCAGTTTCCTAAATTGGTATATCGGTTTGTCCACTTACCTGCCTACCTCTATCGGGCGTGCAGGAGGTGACAGTGAAGAGCGTAGAACCTGAGTTAGATTTTGAGATACATTCTTTGTATATGAGCTGTGCCTGGCACAGGCAGCCGGGGGAAGATCATCAGGAAGCCAAATGTAACTTCCTTCTCGTATGGGATAGTCATAGCGCGAGTTGGAGTAAGCTAAGGGCAATTTTCTTCTATGCTACTGATGGATAAACTCCATGGACCCTTAATCTGATGAAGAGCCAGATAATAAACATAATTTTGTTGAGAGCTGTGCCCTGCTAACTGAACTTTCCCACTGGGAAACTCTGGATCCGCTGTCCCTTTGCACTCATGGTCCTGACAATATCCATTGCGTTATGCAAAATGGAAGGGATGGAAAAAGGGACTGATGAGTGGTATCTAGTTTCCAGGCCCTTTTTTCCAGCCCAGGAGTCTTTCCATACCATCCCACTCCCTGTCTTTTCATAAATGGCAGAGAGGAACTGGATTGTAGCACACAAGACATTTTGCCTTTTTTTTTTTTTTAATAGTATACAGTACACACTGGATTGTGACGTGAATTGCAAATGCTCTGTGAAGGGCTTTTTGCCCTTCAATACAAAGATTTCAGTCTGTGCCCCGGTACAGCTCTTCTAATGGGAGGCCTCAGCACGGGGAAACACATCCAAGGAAGGCAGAACAACAGGGCGGGAATTAGTCAGATGCAGAGGAGAGCGGCGCGATAGTAATGGCCAGATAGGCTCTGACAGCCTCACACCAACGGGCCACTCTCCTCTACAGGGAGTTTACGAGGCCTTGGCTTGTGTGGCCACCTCCACTTATGAAGGAAAATCAAAACCAGATTGACGTCCCCCTCCCAACAGCAGCTGCCTGTTTTTTTGCATAAATCGTGCTCCCCTGCCCCTCTCCAGGGGAGCTCCATAAAATAAATGGATTCATTACATGCGGATTTCCTTTTCCTTCTTCTCTGGAGAAACAAAGAGCCTATTAGACACAATATGGAAATGCACATACGCATGCACACACGTGCAGACAACATGAAAACGTGCACGTGCACATGCAGCGTAGGAGCTCCCTCCCATCCTCGTACCCAGACAGTGCCATAAAATACGTGCAGAAAACCCCTTCTCCTTTACGTGCACAGCTCTGCCGAACACAGAAGCCCTGTATTCATTCGCGCAGATCTGCAGCTTAAATTCTATACTAACAAGGACAGGAAAGCCCAGGGCAAGTTGCCTCCTCCCAAAAGGTGCAGCACTGAGAGAGCACTGAGTGGGGGTTGCTTTCTTTTACCAAAGCCTCCCCTAATGCCCAAGGACTGTGTTTTTACCAAAAGCGTAAGGGCCTCGTCCTTCTCAGAGCAGGGCCCAGGTTCCGTGGGACATGGAACTGCAGGAGCTGGGGGGCTGCCAGCTCTTCCTCCAGCTGAAGTGGAGGAGAGTGCTTTGTGGCTGAGAAAAGGCAGAGGGATGAAGGTAGGGAAATGGCTGTGAGCCCTTCATTCCTCTCATCTCCAGGTGGCGGCAATACTGGCACAGGAAAACACACCTTCCCTGGAAAGCTGTGCCTGCGTGCAGCAGCCGCAGATGCAAATCTCACACACCTGCGTGCCGGGGTGAGGGACACACTGGAAGCCCCTGGCTGAGCAGGTTATACAAAGCTAGGAGATGCGTACATTCACCTTCGAGATGCTGCCGTGAGACGTTGGCCCCAGGACAAGACTGTAGTACGTGGGGATGTTCACATTGTATGCTAAACCTGGTGAGAGCCTGGGTTTGAGCACTAACTTGCTTCCCATGCAAATTGTGAACGCCCTAAATAACCCTCAGGTCCAACTCCCTCCAACTGCAGTCGGAAAGCCTTTGGGGCTCTGAAAGCCCATCCTTGACAGGGTGCTGTGCTGTAGAAACAAGAGCCAAATTACAACAGCACTGGGAAACTGGTCGTAACCTTTACCAGCTCCTAGTTACCTCTGCTCACCTGACTTCAGGAATGGAGCAGAGGCAGAAGAGGAGAGCTGCTTTTTTTTCCCTGGCACTAGGGGATGCTGTGCCATGTGACAAGTGGCCGTGGGACACCGAGCTCAAGTGGAGGGTGGGAGACAGGCACGACAGTGACATTTGCTGTCTCAAAGCCCAGGACCATGCTAAGGACATGCCACTAGTGCCTGAGCTGGACTGAACTCTGGCAAAGCTCTGATGTTTGAAGGAAGGAACTGAACATCAGTCTCCTTTTTCATCCGGAATCCATCCTACAGCCCTTTTTAGCCTTTTAGTCTTTTTAGGAAGCGGTGGTGTAAATTTAGGAGGCCATAGCGGCAGGCTGGAAGCAAGAGAGACCCATTCAAAATCGAATGGTGGGGAGACAACATTGCCAGCAGAAGGAGTTCAGATACATGATCCAAGACCCAAATCTCTCAAATCATAAACATCTCAGTAGTGTAAGAAGATACTGGTGTTTTTCTCAGGCCTGCAATATTGGGCTTTCGGGTTCCAGTCAGGCTCCTTTGCTAGCTTTTCCTGGCAGCTATGAAGAGTAAGAACTCTCCCTTATAAGATGTATGTTTTCACATAATTGAGTGAGTCTGAGAGCTGGAGCTTTAAGAAAAACAATGACCCGAATGTGAAGTCTGATGAAATCTAGAAAGTCAGCAGCAATGGGGGAGACAGACCCTGCAGAGAAGGGCTTCTGAAGAGCTGCTGAGCAGAAGCCCTGCGACTGAGAGCAAATAGCAAGAACAGAGATAGGAGTGAGATTAAAGCAGTTTGTATTGCCTTAAATTCAGTATTCTAAGCCCCAAGGTTTCAGACATTTCAAGCTAGACCACAAAAAACTGTGATAGTTCAAAAGCATGAGCTTTTGTAAAAGAATAAATGCTGCATTTTCTCTCTTTGCCTCTTAATTTCTGAGCCTTAGAGTTGGCTTCAAATCACATTTTTTAGTTTTCCCCACAGTGAAGAGTACTAGAAACTTCTCTCATGTAGAAAACATGTTGCATTGGGGTCACAATTTTCAGTTTTTCCCACAATCAAGAGGACTAGAAACCTGTCTTATGTAGAAAATGTGTTTCTCACCTAATCATCTGTCATCAGGAACTGGTGCTTTAAGAAAAACCAGGAATGGTATAATGAGATCCACAACCCATCACTAGCACTAGCGATGCTACTTCAAATGGCTTCACTTCAGTGGTGTCTGCGATGACTTTGTATACGCAAATATGGAGATTGAAATCTTGACCCTGGAAATGCTCGAGCCTTGAAATGGCCACACTGGGTGAGCCCCAAAATCCATTTATTCCCAGATCCTGTCTCTGATGCTCTGGAGCTTTCTGTGATGCCTTTGCCAGATGCTTCAGGGGAAGGTGCAAGAACTTTGCAGTAGGCAGATGTAACATAAAATTGTTCCACACTTAACATCACTTTCGCGTTCCTACCCATTAGAAATGGGATTGGGATCAAGAGTAAGAATTTTAGCATCTTTTCCAAAAGCGTCATTAACTATCATTGTTATGCTTTGCTTTTTTTTTTCTTCTCATCCACATCATTGTACAATCTTTTTGTAAGGTTTGCTAAATTTTTGGCTTTCCCAGCTTCTTGTGTTAGGGATGGCTTAGTCCAATTACAGATGATGTGAAGGAAGTGATTTACTTTGATGAAGTTTGGACTGGTTGCTTCTTCATCTTACTGAATATCTGTTCACCTTTGTGTGTCCAAGGACAACAGCAACACCCAGTTGTCTTTCTCTCTGCGAGAGAAAGACGCTTTGTATGCTTTCGTTAGGATGCCTTCTGGTTGCAAGAATGCATGGTGCTGAGGATTTGTGCCAGTGAATCTCTTTGCTCCACTCTCCCATGTACTTTACCTGCTTTCTTTTATGGACTCTGCTTCCCCCCAGCATTTTTCCCTCCCTACATGTGTTACCTGATAGCTAAAGCACTCAGCTTGGGCTGAGACAGCCTCTAGTCTGTTTCCTGCTGTGACCTTTTGCATCAGCATCTGCTCCTCTTTAGACAATAAGCTCTATGGCACGGATGAGCTTCTGTGTATGTGTGTTTGTGCCCGCAAACCATGATTTCAACTGGAACCTCTATGCTCCGCTATAGTGCATGCAGCCATTAGTGATAATTCACACTTAAATAAACCTTGCTCTGCCATTCACAGGGTTGAGTTGAGACCTCCTTCTTGGTGACCTGGTGCCCAGACTTGGTGGTGGGGCTCATCCCCAGAGCACAATGAGGCCAGTGCCTTGGAAGGGATGCAGAGCTCCCTGATTCTCCATGGAGAAGCAGAGGGCACATCATTCTCTCTAGAAACAATCCTGCTTCTGTCTCCCTTCTTTGCCCCTTATCTCCAAGGACTTTTGTATGCAAATAGGATCAAAGGCTCAGAGATGTGAGATAGACTGTCTGAATATTCACCGGCAGGCAGTGGCAGACGGTGCACTTCAGAGCAACCCATCCTCAGCTCACAAGTGAGCGAGGAGGAGGGATGGACGCAGGGGATCAAGCCCTGACCCTTCTCTGACAGTCACCCCTCTTTCTTACACTTGGGAGGCACTTGCTGCCGTTTGTTGAACCAATACCTCCCCTCTGAATGGAAAATCCAGCTGGAGATGTGCCTGTGATATCTGACACTCGTAATTCACGGTATGTTGGCCAGTTCTGCAAATTGGAGTGGGAGCACAAACAGGCCCTCATGACTTGCCAGCCACGTATGGGGTTCAGTAGTCACACCGTGTGTGGGCTCGTCGGAGAGAAGAAACCTTTCCAAGCAGCAGTGGGGCTGTGATGAGGGTGAGAGGTGGGAACGGGGAGGGGTGATGGCTCCCTGTCCCTCAGATCCTCCTTGGATCTGAGCAAAGAGCTAAGCGAGGTTTGATAACTTGCGGATTTGCTCAGGCCCAGGAGCTGGTGGGGATTTGGAGGTGAGGAGCTGAGCAGCTGGCAAGGGAGCAGGTCTGCCGGAAGGAGGGGGGAAGATTTTGTCTGTGCTTGTGTGGAGCTTTTTTGGCTTCCTCCTCACTGCAGTCTGCCTCCAGGGACTGGGACTGCAGCTGCCACCACAGAGTTCAGCCTGGGTTTCCTCTTGGAGAATAGCTTGTGGCTTTGATCAACCATAGCCATGTGCCTCCATCCCTGCCTGCTCCCTGGGTGTGGAGTTCTGCTGTTCAGACAAGGGGAGGCTCACCTGGGGGAGGACACAAGCTCTGCTGCTGTGACAGCCCTGCCAGAGCCAGGACTTGCTCTCAGGGTAAGGAGAAAAATGCTGCCAGGCCCAGTTGCCCCTGGCGTGCGATGGGTGTTCAGCTTCAGTATGTCGCCTCTGCTGCCCAGACCACCCCACGAGTCCCCGCATGGGAAGAAGGGGCCAGAGTTGCCTTGGAAACAGACATCTTCTGGCTCTCAGGGGAGACATGGCAGGTTCCCAGGGGCAGGACGGAGACACAAATGACCAAGGCATCTGGAGGGGGGGCTACTGTAGCTGCCAGCCTCTGTCTTTTGTGTCTGGCCCACTGAAGGAGGCAGAAGTCTTCTGTGTGTTGGTCATGTCCTGGAAAATTACCTGCCATTACCTGTGTCTAGTCACTCCTTCCTCAGCAGCTGGGGCATACAGAAATAAAACATGTCTGCGTTTCAGGCAGTGCTGTTTTCAGGTTCATTTATTCCCTGTCCCAGCTGGTGATCCCCTGGAGAAAGAGGATATAGTAATGATGGGAGGGTAATATTCAGGCTGTTTGCAGTCTATGGAGATCTTTCCTGCCCACCACATACACTGTGCCATGGGCTAGCAGATCTCAGGAGTGCGTGTGGGAAACCACCCCCAGGTTGTCTTCTTTGGTCTGCCCATCACTGCGATACTTTGGCACTGCCCAAACTGTTGAAGGCCTGAAGCCTCAAAGCTTAGAGCTCTTACTGGCCTCTGGATGGGCCCACTGCATGCAGACAAAAAGCCACCAGCTGTCCTCTGGTTTGCAGGCAGGACGTTTTCTCCCAGTAGTAGAAGTCTGAAGGTAGACTCAGGTCTGGCAGCCTGCAAGGCCTATTAAAAACCAGCCTTATAAAATATGATCTAGGAAGCAAAATGCAGCGACATAAGAGAAAGAGGAGGAAACCACCAATTAAGAACAGCCCCCGAGGGGATGGTTTCTCAGGAGCCAGGAGGCACTCTGCCAGCAGGGCTTTTTGGAGCAGGATAGGGCTGGCTGGGGAGGGCAGAGCCGGGGGTAGCTGCCTTGCACAGAGCCTTTCTGCAGTCAGGAGGGCTGGTCCTGCAGCCCAGGAGCTGCAGCCCCCAAAGCAGGGCAGCGAGGGATTGCTCCCTGGCACCCAGGAGTGGGGAGGGAGAGCAGGAGGAGCGCCGGGAAGGTACAGCCCACCTTAGCCTGTGGCAACCAGCTAGCAATGGGGAATTCCTTCCTCCAGAACGCAGCTTTGCCAAGGAGCTGCAAAGCTCTCTTGATAGCCAAGTTTCCCACAAGAATGGCAAACGCCCGCCCGGCCGCAGGGCTGCTGCAGGCAGGAAGAGCCTCTGGGGCCCTGCAGTGAGCAGATGGAGGTCCCCCCATGCAAAATGAACCCATAGCTGGTGTTCAGCTCCAGAGGTAGCCACTTACACCATCAGGTGGAAGTTGGTAGAGAAAAAGGACACAAGGTCTGAACTTTGTTGTAGGTGCATCCTTCTGGTGGCTTGGTAAAAGCCAGAGGTTTATTGTTTAGTTCTTGACCCATTGGGCTGTTGTGGCTGGCTGGGAATCGGGCTTATTGTCCGTTGGTGGTGGCTGAGTGTGGTTTGTGGTGGGGGCCATGCTCCCGATAAGGAGGGCGGAGATACTGAGGGCTGAACGACCAGGATGTGGCTTGTGGGCCAATACCACGTGCTTTCTGCTGGAGAGAAGAGGAGTGGGTGTGTAGTGTGGCTTTTATTTGCTCCGGTTTCTCTTGTTTTTCAGTCTTCCTGGAGATGCCAGCTTCTTACCAGCTTAGGGATCTGTTTAGGCAATGGGGTCTGGGAGGAGGATGAGGTAAAATACTTGCTTGGTGCTACTGGGTGCTGCCTACAGGGACTGTCCAGGGCCTATGAGAAGGGCAGCCTGAAGCACCTGAAATCCCATCTGCTCTTCAGGATGCCAGCAGGAACTTTGTAGGAGATGTAGGTCCCACTGTTTTCTCAGCAGTGAGGTGGCTCATCAGCTGGCTGCCCAGACAGTTTTTGACATCTCCTGTGGTCACCATTTACTACCCTTGCGGTGGGCACCTGGCTGATCTCTGCAGGGGTTCAGCGCTTTGCTTCAGCTCTTTAACGACTGGATCTGTGCTTTGGGAGCAGCTCTGCTGTCCTCACTGATCCCCCTGAGTGAAAGGACACATGAGCAGTGCTTTAGGTCAGATCTGCCAGGTGAGGATTGCTGCAGTAATGGTGAGCACAGTGGCCACCCAGAGTGCTGTAGGCAATGTGGCTCAAAGTATTTTGAAGATGCTATAAGTGAGAGCTGCTTAAATATTTGCTTGGCTTGAAGCAGGGACCGAGATCTCAGTCTGTAGTGTCCTGGATATTTTCCCCATCCTGCAAGTTTCTGTATGAAGGTGCTCTCCTTCTTCGCAAGGATCTGTTTCATACTGTGTAAGGGACTCAGTATTCATCAGGTGAGGGATTTGAGCACATGTCAGAGGATCAACAGCAGTGTAATGAAACAGTCTCTGTGGTCCATTTGGTGCAGACCATGAATCTGGGTCTACCACATCTTTCTTGAGTACCTAACCTTGACCTGTGTGATCTGTCAGCTGTGATAAGTTTCCACAGAAAAGTTAATTTTCAGTAAATTGATATTTTTCTGATTGAAAAAAAAAAAAAAGCTTACTGAGAAATCTCAGAAAAAATCCAGTTCAGACATGTTGGTATTCTTCCCCGAAGAGAATCTGCCCTAGAAATCATATTGCACCAACTTAATCTTATAGATTAAAAAATGCATTGCAAAGTTACTAGTAAACATTTTCATAGAATCATAGAATGGTTTGGGTTGGAAGGGACCTTAAAGATGATCTATTTCCAATCCCCTGCCATGGGCAGGGACACCTCCCGCTAGACCAGGCTGCTCAAAGCCCCATCCAGCCTGGCCTTAAACACCGCTTGCTAGTATATGCAAGTGAAAAAACAGAAAAGAGCTTTAGTTTGACACACCAGGTAACAGAAATCAGTCTGTGTAATATTTTCTGCCTGACTACCCATATCTAATATGAACAGCGTAGTGGAGAGGGAAACAAGAAGTGGATAGATGTTAAAAAGATATCTTCTGAGTCATAGCAGAGTGAACAGGAAGTCCTGATGATTCAAGATTTGGCACTTTCCCTTGCTGAACCCAATGGTACATCCTAGTGCCAGGAGAAACTAGGCTGTAGGAAGTGCTGTCTTCCAGCTGAGATAACAGACCTGTTATCCTTCTCGTCATCAATGAGGAGTATTTTTTATGAGAAAATAAAGCCCCGTTCATAGTATCCTGACCAAGACTGTGCGTGGAAGTCTTCACCATCTCAGTTTCCAAACTGCGGTGAAATTTCTCCTCATTTCTAACACATCTTCGTCTGTGATAGTGTGCACATACATTAACTTGTTAGTCTTTTTGAGGAGCTAGTTGTCTTGCTCTTTAGGGCAAGTTATGTTTTTCCTTTTTGTTATGTTGCTTATAGCCTTTATTTTTCACTGTCTTTGCAGTGCTGACATGTGGAGCCACACTCATTGGCTATTTGTGGACAACACCATTGTTCGGTGCGTGCACTTTGTTCCAGATAAAGTCAAATCTGTGCTCTTCTTAATTGCTTTTGGAAATCAGTGTTACTGGGAGGAAGCTTCTTAGGACCCACGGTTTGCTTTATGAGTCCTGTGGACCTCAACTGTTAGGATGTAATGATGTTAATTAGTAACGGCAACCATTATTCTTTCTCTGCTGGTCATTTTTTGAGCAGTGCTCTGCTATCATGCTTCCTCCTCTCTCCTCCCTCTCTGCCCATCCCTTGGCATGTGCCTGTACGTCCCACTTGCCCACTGTCCAGTGGCACAGGTGTGTCTACAGTCCAAAATCCTGCTGTGACTTGTTGAAAGTGTTCCAGCAGCGGGGAAAAATTTTACATTTCATAGCCAACTCAACAAAAAGGAAGGGCTCTGCATGGATGACTCATTTAATTTCCCTTTGCCTATTGCAGAAGCAGTTAAAGGATTTCCAGTCGGTTGCCCTATTAGCCAGGGTGTCTCGCCGAGGATCTGTTGAAATTGCATACACAGCAGCAGTCACGGTTGTTGCACCGTCGAGCTAAAGAGGGTACTTGAGGCTTTTAAGCAGCAAAGATAGAGTCCAGAGAAAAAACTAACATATGGAAACCATACAGACCATCCCCGGCCTGCTGGCTGTTGCGGGCCTCATCCACACCGCTTCTGCCAAGCCCGGCCATAGCAATGATGTCAGTGAGTTGCTCTACAGGTTTCTGGAGAGCAGTGAAATGCACCCAGTGAAGTCAATGATGACATTTCCACTCCTGGGGGGGGTACATGACCATGGATCGCCCCCACGCCTATTCTGTTGGATGAAGATCTGGCAGGAGGACCCTTCAGCTCCTTGAGTACAACTCATTATATCTGGGAACAGAGCCAAGGGGGAGTGAAGGAGACTTCAACTGGTGTGAATCCCAGCTGCATGTCTGCTTAGCAACACAGGTTTTCATAAATACATTGTCCATGGCTCTGTGCTCTCTGATGGTTTTTTTTTGCTGCGTGCAGAGGCCTGTGTGGGAGCTGGGGCCACCCCTTGGATCACTGTCCCATTGTGGCCAAGAAAGTTGTGGGAATGCTGAAGCTATCAGCCACTGGGCTCCAACAGTCATCTCCCAGGTGCTGCTTCTCACAACTGAACAGTGGGAGCGGTGGTTGCCGTGGGTCCTGCAGCAAGGAAGGCAACAAACTTCTGCCCATCTTCCGAAGCAGTCACCAAGTGGCTGCTGGGGAGCTGTGCTGCAACGTGTAAATGCCAAATGGTGAAGATCTTAAGACCAGGGGAGAAAAAAATCTTACATTAGAGGCAACGTTATTGTAGATTCAGTTTGGGTCAAAGGCTTTTCTTCCATCCTTCTGAGATGTACCTGACCTCAGATCCACCTGGCATTGAGCTGGGCATGAGCTGAGGATTCTGTGTCCGTGTTTTGAAGGGGTGAAGTGTATGGATGAAGCCAGCCCTGCTTTTTGCTTTATCTGTGAGTGGAACAAGAGCTCTTCCAAACACAGATTCGAAGGACTGGAGCAGGACTACAGGGCTCCCCTTGGAGCTTTAGGAGAGGAATTGACCTAATGGATGAGGCAGGCCCTGGGAGGCAGGACTGCTGAAATCATGTTCTAGCAGTGGGAGTGGGTGAGATTGGGTGGCCAGGGGAGGGGATGAGGAGCCAGGATTCATAGGCTGTAGTCCTATCCATAACGGAGATATTTTTTCTGATTGTGGTGGCGGAGAATGAGGATCAGAACTTATCAGTATTATGGACAAGCCACCCAGAAGCTTTGTTTGCCTTTGATTCTGGTCTGGGTTCATTCTACTTTTGTCTCAGGCCAGATCCGAACCCACTCCTTTCCCTTTGAAATAGTTTTCCACAATTGGCATAAATGAGAAAAAGATGACTTCATTGCCTCCCTGAGTAAACAGATCCCACTCCATCCTCAGAAAATGAAAGCTGAAGATTAATTTTCCTCAGGACCCGCAGCAGATGAATCAGAACGCTGGACTTTTCCTGTGCGTGAGGCTGCGCTGGGCTGACAAGAGCAAGCGAGCCGAATGGGGATGGTGGAAGCGGCGTCAGAAGCTGGCACCTCCACACACCGGGAGAGCTGCGTGTGCTGGACGTGGATGCGGCGGAGGAGGGAGACCTCCAGCTCCAGGCCTCCCTCCGGGTTGTTTGGCTGTTGAGTCACCTGGGTCTGGGGCTTTGCAGAACAGCGAGGGGACAAGGGTGAGCAAAAAGCCAAGAGCGTGTGTGTGCGAGAAAGATGTTTCACCTCTGGCGGTGGGCCAGAGGAGCGGCTACGTTACTGCAGCCCTTGGAGAGGCGCTTACAAGCACATGTGTGCTGGCTTGCACACGCAGGCTCTTGCTCACACACACACGTACCTCTAACAGCACGTGGAGGCTGCTCCCAGAAGCCAGCCCTGCTTCATGCTGGTCCCTGCTAATAGCCAGCGTCTGGTGAGGTGGCTGGGGTGGACAGGCAGCTGGGGCCAGCGGGTTGGGGTGGGCTGCAGTAGGTCTTCGCTAAAAACAGCCCGCAAACACTCACTCCTGCTTCCTCTGCGGAGCGCAGAGGTTGAGCCGCTCTCTGCTTTTATGTGTTACAGAGCCACTAAAAGACAATAGTGTGAAACCCCCAAACCAAAGGTCCCTGGCTGCGCCAGGCCATAATAGCCAAGCAGGTTTTGCCAGCCCAGCCTGCCTTTGCCAAGAAGCCTTAGCTTTGATACGGAGCATGGAAGCACAGAAATCTTTGATATATGTCGTTAGGAAGGATTTGTTGTGCTAATGAAGGGATTTTCAAAATAGATGTGGGCTGTTTACAGATTTGGCTTTGCCTGACCTTACTGTTGGGAGGAGGAAGCATCCATCCCATGGCGCTGCAGCAGCCCTCCCTGCAGAAAGTTGGTGGCGTTTTGTCCCCCTGGGAAGACCATTCACTGGTGTGAACCGGTGGGTGATGGTAACCCTGCTAGACCATGTGTGGGTTCACCCCGCTGCTGCCTGCAGTGGTCCTGCTTCTTGCGTGTTCCCTGAGGTCTGACGTTAAGTGAGGTGGGTAGAAAACGCGCTGGTAGGGAAATACGGGAAAACTGCGTTTCTTAAGCCACAGCCGTGCTTCATTTGAGAGAACTCCCCTGCAGAGTTGGACAGCCACCCCCTTCCCCTCCCACTTCCCAGCAGCTGCGCCCCATCTCACCCCAGGAGTTTGTCTGCAGAGGCCCCGGGGTGGCGATGCTCACACCTCGCCCAGCCTGGAGAATCCCTGTCCTCCCCGCTGGGGCTCTGGGGAGAGGAAAACCTCCCCCATGTCTCAGCCTGCCTGAGCCTTGGCTGCAGCAACCCTGAGACGGCTCTTGGAAACATACCAAAGGCTTCCTGGGCATCAGAGAAGTGATATTATCCAGCTCTGCTGTTATCATAGCCTCCTCCTTGGGAGGACAGGTAGGAGGCCTGTCAGAAGTGTACAGAGAGAGACGGTGGGTTTGGAAAGGTAAAGGAAACAGAAAGGGTCTTTTACAAATAAAGAGCAAATTTTTGTGGATGTCACCCCTGCCTGTCTGGCATGGGACTCCTGAGTAATGGGATCTCATTCCCTGTAGCTAAGTGTGTCTGTGCCTCTCGCTGGCTGTACCTGCTGCGAGACACCCTGCCCGACATGCCACTGAGCTGAGTGCCCGGGGGGGGCGGTGATGGGGGCATTTGGGGCTGGGAATGGTGCACTGTGGGGACACGCACGGCAGAGTCTGGTGCTGGCCTTGGGAACTGAGAGCCTTGCCAGCATCCTTCCCCCTCTCATCATCTCACCGCCGTTCACCGTGCCTATAAGGCACTGGGTAGTGAGGGCTGAAGTGAACATCCGAGTATCTCTCACCCCAGCAATGTCCTCACACCAGAGCTCTCCCCAACCTGGAGTCAGTGAGGCCAGACTCTGCTCTGGTTCTCTGGCTTCCAGGTCGGGTGTGGGACCACAGAGGAAGGCTGAGGTTAGAGCGTGGCCATGCGTCTAATTACTCCCCCAGACGTGAGTACGCATGGCACACCATCACCGGACACAGTCCACACGTCCCCACTTGCTCACCACTGACTCACAACAGACTGGAAAAATACAATCCCACTTGGATGCTGTGATGAAGATATAAGTGCTCTCTAGTAATACGTGAATAGTATATGTGAGCAGCCAATTGGGACTTTCAGCATCTGACGTTGCTGGGTTGAAGATTGGTATGTTTACTCTATGACTGTGTTCAACTGTGTTCACTGAGTTCAACAGGGAATGACTCGGAGCAGACCTTCACGACATGCTCGAGGCTGTTTTGGGATGCTACTCATCAGTTCTGAGGACACCAGCTCAACCTCCCTCCCCCTCCCTTCAAGCCCATCAGACGGGTGTTGGGCAATCAAGCCCTAAATCTCAGGTATTGAGGAAACAAGGGAAGTTGTCTTGTATCATGAGACATTTCTGCTAAGAGGGAAGGAATTCATCCTGGTGGGTGTTCAAGGGGGAGCACTCACTGGAGGTCGACCTGTCTGGGGCACCATGATGAGGCAGTGGGTGAGCTGGTGGTGACCAGGGAACAGACGAGGCCTCGCCACCATCCTCCCCCCTCACTGGATACTCCTGTGGGGTGGCATCTGGACACAAAGACCTGCCGACGAGAATCCTCCACAGGGCACCATCCAGCTCCTGCCTCGAAGGCTGGGAGTGGGCCACTGGGTACTCGCTCAGAGCTGGAGAAATAGCCCATGCAGCACACATGGGCTGGCAATTCCTCTCTTCTCAGAGGAGGGTGGGTCACAGCTGGGTCACAGATGTGCTGCTGCAGGGCACACTCACAACATGCCCATGCCTTTGCTGGTGGGCTCTGGAGAGAGCCCGCAGTGATCTGAAGCGCAGGAGAGAGAAAGTGGGTACTCCTGGGGTCTGTGGCCCCTTCTTTGAAGGCCCATCTGTTGAAGGAGCTGGTGGTGGCCCAGCCGTGGGATCCACAGACGTGCCATTTATGGCTTCACACCTCACCCCTTCGCACACTTCAGGGCTTAATGCCTGGACAGCAAGGGGGTCTCCCAATCTGGTCTCCTAACATCTCGGACTGGGAGGACTGGAGAGGCAGACCCTCTACCTGGTGGAGGGATGGATCCCAGCCACAATCCCACAGGTACTGGTGGAAAGCCATTTTATAGCCTGCAGCATTTAGGTGGAGTAGTTAGGAGGCTGAAGGGTGACGCTGGGTTATAGTACTGTGTCTGAGGCTGGGGCACCACTGTCCTCTCTTGGCATTTCACAGGCAGAGGAGAGGAACTAAGACCTCAGTGAAGGAAAAGGGCAGGGAGCTATGTGGACATCCTGACATGGGGTTGAACCCCACGTTGAGTCCTTTTCTTCATGGAGCTGAAACCTGCACGTTTGCTGTCACTTAAGGGCTTCTGTCCATGGGTGACCCAGGTTACCACCACCTCCTGTCTGATGTGTGAGTGTGCTACCTACTATTTGCACAAACGGGAGTCTCAGCCAGAATGACGTTCTGATCTGATGTGGGGTTTATGCAGCCAGAGCTACCGTAGGCATCTGCAATACAGCTGCCAAGCCTTGCTTTATGTTCACCTACCAGCCTACCTGACTTTCTGACCCTTGGTGGCACTTGGCTGCCCTGCAGCTGGAGCAGCGAGCAGGAGTTTAGTGCTGTGCTGTGTCCCTTTGAGATGGACCATGCTAACCCTCTGGCTCTGCTCTCTTTTGTTTGAAGACAGCAGTTTAAAGACTGTTCGTCTTCAACCAGCATGTCCCGCCACCCGCTGCTTCTTCCTTGCCACTGATTCCCAAGATGGTAATGCTTGGATTCATCCACTGCCAAATGCAGGTCCCCATATGCTGAGTCTTTTTCAGCTGCAAGAAACTCCAGGGCGGCTGAGGGCCTGAATATCATGTCTTGAGCAGACTTCCAGCTGGAGGCCACTGCAAGCCAGACCCACAGGGGCGTTTGGCATCTAAACTGCTATTGAAACTAACTCGCTTGTCTCTGAGGTGGAGCACTGGGGTATCTGGTCTGCTCAGGTCTGCTGCTGGAGGACAAGACAAGCTGAGACTGGATCCTGTTTCAGGGAAATGGTGGAAGATAAAATAGTGTAGCAGACACACAAGCCTACAGAGATCATGGGAAGTTTAGAAGCGCCTGGGTCCTAAAAGTTGTCACCCAAACTCAAAAAACCTATGTGAGAGCATAGCAAGACACATGTTGCCAGGTCAGCTCCTGACTTTCCTGTTTTGGGTAGGGGCTGTCTATGGTTTGCAACATTGCTGAGGTGCTCAGCTGTGAGCTGCTGGCTCAGAGGTGGTTTTTACTCTGGTCTCAATCAAATTGTCCAAGAGGCTAGCGTAAAAATGTCTGTCTTCCTCAGGATCATGGCACCTCATCTTGGGGGGCTGCAGTCACAGGTCTGAGGGTTTGGTGACTGCGTAAGCCACCAACAAGAATAAGCCCCTGAGCAAGAATGAGACCTGATGGGAGTGAGGAAAGAAGTTGACCAGTATGTTTTGTCCTTTGGTATCCAGGTCTATACTGAGCATCTAGACCATCAGTGATGAGTGAGGAAAGAAGAGCCTGGGAAAAGGAAGAGGAAAAAAAAAAACGGTGGAAAGAGGCAGGGATGGCTTATCCTGGGGCTGGGGAGGACTGATAGCAGCATTTCTCCCTGCTGAGTTATTCCTTAGCAAAAGGGATAGCAGCTTGCAGCACTGAAATGTCTTCTTCCCACCATGGCCTCTCAGGCTCTGGGCCAGAGGATGTGCCAGGGCTGTTTGTGGCCTGAAAACCTTGGCGTAAACGGTTGTCTGCATCATGGATGGGTGTCCAGGTGCGTGACTGAGTAGGGGTGAATCTGGCTGCTGAGCCGGAGCAGTTGGTTTAATGCTCTCTCCACTGGTTATTAGCTTGTTGCAGAGTCAAGCTGTCATATCAGGCTCAGGGAGCCTTGGTGAGAGCACTTGTGAGGGCAGGGGACTGCATTTAACCCTGCAGGTGGCATGAGCGTGCCAGGAGGCTGAAATCTGTGGAGGCAGCCCCATTCCCAACCCCAAAACTGAGTGTGGTTTTCTGCCAGCACGAACAGATCTGTGTCTGCACGGGGAGGAAGAAGGAGGGGACAGCATGATGCTATTCCTGATGCCTCTTAAGGAAAGGACGAGACAGGCAGAGGTTTCCCCCGCATCCCTGATGCTGGCGGGCTCCCCAGCTGCAGCCTGAGCCTGACGCCGTGCTGGCGAGGCTGCTCTGACTCATGGAGTGTCTGCACGCTGCGCAGCCCGGCTCCTTCCCGAGGCACGCAGCAGGGCTAGCGGTGTGCCTCCACTCCTGCATCAGCGCCTGCACGTAAACTGTCCCTCCGGCCACCCGGCCTCTGAATCACGGGGGTCGGGTCCTGGCTGCGAGCTGGGGGGGATTTCCCAGCACCCGGTGCAAGAGTTTGCGTGCGGAGAAGCCTCCTCGCAGGCAGCTGGAAATCATCTCCAAGGGCACGTTTGTGGACAGGCTGAGAATGTCCCTGTGTGGGTGGAAGTCACTACGGGGCTTTGCTGTGTTTTGTGGGGTCCGTCCCTGTAGTGAGCACAGGGACAGAGGGTGCTGGGTGTCCTGCACCCCGCTGTGTGGTGTCTTTCACCCAAGTGCATCCTTATGTCCTGCAGTTCAGGGTGTCTTTGAAGCCATCTCCCTCTGTGGGGCAGACAAGCCCTGGCACTGCTTGCCTGCTGAACGGGTGTGTGAGAAGCCCCTGGGGTGACTGGGGCTGTGCCACCCCCCTGGGGACCACTGCAACCCCTGTGGTGGAGGGTCTGCTTCTCTGGGCGCTGTTGCTGTGGGCTGGATGCAGGGGCTGTGGGTGAGCAGAGCGAGCGGTACTTGCTGCATGAAGCATTGTGGTGCTACGGGAGGGCTTTGTGTGCTGTCCTGTCTCCACTGGGGATGCTCCTTCCCCGGCCTCCTGCCCGCTCCAGACAGTGGTGGATCCCTTTTCCCCTGCATTTCCCAGGGGAGAAACTCCTTTCATATTTCCCGTGCTTCCGCAGCATGTAGCTGGCGTGAGAGATGCCAGGGTTGCAGATTAGACATGGTGGCAGCGGGGACCTGGCTGAATTTGGCTCTCTGGGTATTTGAATGGAGGGTGCCCCACCGCAACCCCCTGAGCTGCTTCTCACTCACTGCTGGGGTGGGGAACAAAGAATATTTTAGCATCATCCAGGCATGGATGCCAAACAAGCAGCCAGCAGAAAGGCAAATATTTTGGCTACCCCAACACATCTGTTTAGAAGCAGCTCAACCCCAATTTTAAACAAAATGGGGAAAAAAAAAGACATTAATTGAAGACATGTCCTTTGGAATGCGATCCCTTGGCTGGGGCCCAGCATTGGCAGCCTCCTTGGGAGATCATGTATCACACAGACGAGACAATCGCCCAGGGTCTGTTGCGAGCCCCCCGTGCTGCTTTTGGGCAGGTCACACGTGTGCTGCAGAAACTGAGGGAGGCTGTGCATGGCCATGCGAACACACGGCACTCTTGCAGGGGTACATACTCTCCCAGCATCACACCTCCCCACCTCCCTGCGTAACAGCATCCTTTTTCTTGGGAAAAACTCTATGTCAGTAGTTGGCCTTTCCTGTCGTGCTTCATCTTTCATGGGAAGGATCTAACCCTGGGGGATCCTAAAACGGATAATCTGTTTTCCTGGCAGCCCCTGGCTGTGTGTATGAGACTTGGATTATCAGATTGGGAACAGCTGATCCCGGATCTGTTGACAAATCCATGAAAATTCATTGAAGCTTAGACACTGCTCTCCTGATCGTCTCCTTTGGTTGACCTCAGACCTTGTTAATCTCTGCTGTACCCAGAGGCAAAGCTGCAGAAACAGCTTCAGATGGGAAGCTGGTGTGAGGTGTGGAAACAGGGGGTCTCTAAGCTTCTCTTCTGCTTCTCCAGTGAGCTCTGCAACCCTTCCTGAGCTCTGTGGTGTTGCAGGTACTTGGGATATATAGACTAAACTCACAGGTGAGGGATGCCTGAGCTGTGGTCACGGCAGGGTGCGCATCCCCACTGAGACACCGCTGCCAGCGTGGTTGCTGCTCATGCCACCCTGCTGAGTTACCCTGTGCCCGGTGTTCCCAGCACTGCCAGTGTCCCCCTCCCCAGCTCCTCCCTTAGAGACGAGGCAGCATGACCTGCCCAGCCTCCCTGGTCCAGCATAGGGAGGTCAGGGTGAAGGGCTGGAGGGAGGCCAGGCCCCCCATTACCCATGAGGTGGGCTATTCTGCTCCCTTTCTCTCCACCAACAGAACAAAACACATGAGCTCAGGGGGTCGCTGGGGCCTGGGAAGGGGGCTGGAGGAGCCCCGCGTACAGAAATGGGGGTGGGGAAGGAGTCAGCTGCCCCAGGGCACACGGGACACCCTACATTGCAGCACTCAGCGTGGGGTGAAGTCCCTGAGGGACGGGCCCTGGCTTCTGAGCAGGTTTGCCCCACTGGGTGCCCCTTGGGTGACAAGGGTTGGTGGTGTTGCTGGGGATGTCCTAGTGTTGGCTGGGGGTGACGTTCCCGTAGGCTCCCTGTCCCTGCCGGAGCTGGCCATGCTCTGGCAGGAAGAAAGGCGATGGTTAACTGCTGTGCCGTCATTATTCTTACGCAGCCTCCTCCTCCGGGATGTAATAAGTACTAATGTTGGTGTCCCGGGCGGAGGCGATGGGGGCAGGGAGCGCCTTAGAGGAAACCCTCGGCTCGTGTCAATCAGCACAACTTTTTATTTTACAGATCACGCTGCAGAGCGCTTCCAAGTATGAACAAACCTAAACGAAGACAGCTGGCAGAGGCTCTCGTCATCTAACTCCTTCCAGATGTGCGGTCATATGCCGCAGTTTCTGACTAATGACATCCCCGAGGAAAGCCCTGGGGATACAGCAGTGATGGGGCGGGCGAGGGGCACGCCAGGAACCTGTTGGTGGCCTGACAGTGCTGACTCCCTGGGGGCTGCTGCCTGGAGCCCCCAGCTGGAGAGGGACCCTCCACCGTGCCTCTTTTTCCCTTGTGACCAGCAGGGCTCAGAGGGTGGCACGGGGCTGCTTCTGCCACGCCGGGCACCTGGGCAGCTCTCCACGGGTGGGTAAAGCTACTTAATCCAAGAGCGGTGTCCTGTGGAGATAGCTACTTCACGGCCTGGAAGCCAGAAAACCGCACTTAGTAGGGTTGTGCTGGAGCAAATTAGCGATGTTTTCTGATAATGAATTGAGGTTGAAGCGTTTATGCTGCTTCCCGCTTGGGAGCCCATTCAGGTTTCCCTGCATGATGCCTCCCTCTGCCTCAGAGGTGTCTGAGAAACTGGTCTGGGTGGGAAGATTTGTAAATCCTGTCGCCTCCTCCTGAAATATCTGCCCTGCACATACCCATTTTATGTTCCTGTGCAGCCTGGAGTGTATTAGAGCCGTGCACTGTCTCCAGTGGCTTTGCTTTCCTCACCCCTCTGTGGGAAGGGCTTTGCTAGTTTTAAAAACTGTGGCCTGGGAGACGCTCAGTGGCTCTGAGATGGGTCAGGAATCAAGGGGGAGCAGCCCCTCTGACCCTAGGTGGGAGATCACGTCCTCCCAGAGTATTGCCTCCTTCACGCTGTCTTTCAGAAAGCGCAGGCAACCTGGGTGAGGCTTGCTGCTTAGGTGAAGGAGTCATTTTGGGTCTTCCTGTTGTCCCTGTTCTCCTGCTCTTCCTCTCCACACCTTTGTAATTAACCTCTGAACTCCAGCTAATCCCAGGATTAGCGCGTCACGGGCTATCCGTTAGGGCTCCTACCACCCCTTGTGTGTCCCAGCATCCCTGACAAACTTGCAGGGGGGGGTCCAGAAAGGAGGGAGGAGGCTTATAATGGATGGGGGATGGCCAGAACCTGGTGGGTGGTGAGAGCTAATCCGGGGATCGCCTGTGGCTGATAATGATCTCCCAGAGACAGCGAGTAGAGTGGAGAGGTGCAAAGAGCCCGGGGGCACCAGAGCAGCCTCTTTAGCATCCTTGTCTCCTTCTGTTGGGCAGAGTGGGCTGCAGAGGGAAGGAGAAACCTGGTGGGCTTTCAATGAAAGGTGTAAATATCTCCTCTGCCTGTAGGTGAAGGCAAAGCATTAGTTTATGGCTTTTGAGGAGCGTCTCCTCCACGACCTAGCTATGCATGTGTTTTCCCTTGGAAGGGTGTCCTTGGGCAATGGGAGAACTTGCTCATGGGGTTTATTCAATCTCAGTGCTTGAGATGTGCTCTAGGTCTGTGGGTGAGGTCTCTGCTCTCCTTCCAACTGTGCTCCACCTTATCCAGGCATCCCCAGAGACACTTCACAGCTCTCAGGTGAATGATTTTCCAGGGGATCCCCCAGACAAATTCACATTTAACCTAACAGAGGCAGCGCAGCGACCTCTGTCACTTCATTTATCCCTCAAGATGAAAGCTCCCAGCCCTGATGAAACATGCAGCAGTACAGTCAATTTAGCCACAAGAGCTGCTTTTTACCTCCAAGACATCCATCTGTGTAATGGACCGCATGGTGGAAATAAGAGAAGTAGCGATGGACTCATGCTGGGATTGCGACTTTAAAAATCCGGGGGCTGGCCCAAGGAAAACGGAGACTGCAAGGGTAAACCTCATAGATAGTGACCAAGACATGCAGAATGGACCCCTGTGCCAATTTCCCCCAGCTGAGGTGTTTGTCTGTGACCTGCAGTGGCTATTAACCTGCTTGCTTTAAATGCTTGCCGCCCTCTCCTTCTGCTGTAACTCCATGGGCTTCTCTGTGACACCCCTGGGCCGGGGAGAAAAGCAAGTCCAGAGGCTGGAGCAATTCCTTGCCACGTGTAGAAGGAGCTGGGGGCTAAGCCTGGTGGGCGCTGCCTGGAGGGGAACAAACCCTGGGTTTGCAGCGGTGCAGGCTGCAGTTTTCCTTCCTCCCTGGCTTGGAGGAGCAGCACTTTCTCCTGCTTTCACTGTGCCCTGGGGAAGGGAGGAGAGCTGCTCACGGAAGGCGGTCTGGGGAGCGAAGAGGTCGGCATGAGCTGGCAGTTTGTTTGCACCTCTCCTTGTTAACGTGGAACTGGGAGCGGGGCTGAGCCCTGGGAGGTACAGGCAGGCTCGCAGAGGAAGTGGGCGATAAGCTCCCGTCTCCACCGTGTGATACGCGGTGTGTGCACAGGATGTTTGGTTTCCTATCGATCCCGTCCAGAGGTGGAGGGGATGGGGACATGCAGAGACAGGCTCTGTGGTTTCTTTAATCTGGTGGTTTCCTTGCCTCTTTCCTTGCTCGCAGGCAAGTTTGTGCGTGAGGCACCCGAAGTGCCGAGCCACCGCGCTCTGCCCCGGGCACCGGCTGTGTTTGCAGGGAGGTGGGCTGCCGGCTGTTTGTCTCAGGAGTGACTCAGTCTGACGAACCCAATCCCAGCCAGGCACAGGAGGACATTGCTGGAAGATGCTTTTGGCTCCTGGGAGCTGGTCTGGCCCTGCTGCTGGTGAGCACTGTGGGACAGCTGCGTGCAGAGGAGCAGAGGAATGGGCTGGATGGGCAGGATCAACGTGATGGGCAACATGCACTAAATAGAAACAGGAAGGTGGTTTCCATCTCCAGTGGCCACAGCATCACCTCATCTTGGACGTCCCAGCCAAACCCAGTATGATGGTGATGTCCCAACCACAGCCATGGCTCTGACATGCCACAGACTGAGCTCTGGAGGCCCCAGCCACCCATAGGCCATGGTGGTGTCCCTTTCCCCAGCCGCTCTGCTCCACGCAGTGGCTTTACCTCTTCTGTCTCTGAGCTACGCCCTCAGCTCCTGCCTCTTGCCTGGGTCTCCCTCATTCCTGGAGTAAGAAAATCCTCCGTGGAGGAGCACATTGTCCTGCCTAGAGATGATCTGTCACAGGGGCTTTGCCTGCACGAAATGCCCATTTTGTCCATTAGCTGCTAGTGAGGGATGAGGCAGGGTGAATCCGCATGAGGACAGGGGGCTGATGCTGAAGGTACTGTCCCTACACTGGGGCATGCTGAATTGCCCTTTTCTACCTGGAGGATTTCACTGGTGGGGTGGTACACTACAGGAGTGATGGAAAATGGAGCATCGGGCTTTGATGAAGCAACCCATCTCCTGTGAGAGGTGCAAACTGTGAGCGTTGGAAGGATAAAGGACTGCGGTGTGAAGAGACATGAGGGATGTGCTGGAGCGCTCCTTCTAGTGTTAACTTGGGGGCACCTGTCAAAGTGTGAAGGATAAATCAGAGGAGCCCTTCCCTCAAGCTGAGGAAGCTCACCTGAGCAGAAAGATGCCAAAAAGACAATAGGAAAGTGCCAGAGGGCAGTGTCCAAGTCAGATAGGTGGAAGCTAGTAACTAGTGCAGGAGAGCTGTGATGTCTAGCGGTGAACCAGGACAGCTGCCAGGAGGAGAGGCACCACACAGATAAAGAAGTTGGACTTCAGGGAACATTTCTGAGTCCATGGGACCTTATCGCTGGAAAGGGGCTAGCTTTTCCTTGTTTGCATGGGTGGAAGTTGACGGGACTGTTCATGGATGTCAGTCACACTCCGGCTCCTTGGCTGGAGAATGGGCTAGAGGGAAATCAGAGGGACTTTCCTATCCCCTCACCCTTCCTAGCAGTGGTGGTGAAGGAGGTACTGGGGAGGGAGGGGTTAGGAAATAACATTGCAAAGTGCAAGTACCTCCACGGACATCAGACCCTGCCCAACCTGGTTTCTGTGATATCAGGGGGAACCCCAGCTGTGCACCCTGAGCCTCTGAGCAATGCTTTTCTTTTTTTTTTGTAAACACTATTAAAAAGAGACATTTAAAAAAAGACTTTTGAGATGATCCTGGTCCTGCCACATCACTGGGTGCTGGGCTGCCCACAGAGCAGGACCTGGGTAAGCCTCAGGCACGCCGCTGGGGAATCCCCAGCTGCAGAGAGGAAAACTGCTGGGAAGAGGCACCGCCAGCTTCTGTGAAATGCTTTCATTCATTGCTCTCCAGGCGGGAACTGATGCTGGCGGCGAGGGGATGTGTTTCATTCCCAGCAGAGCCAGCGGGGGCTGGTTTTGATCAGAAGTGATCTGGCGCTGGACCTCGCACAGCTGATAACTGCAACCTGTCGCCCCGAGCCCCGCTTGGCCCAGGGGAGGCTCGCTCGTGTTTGCATTTGAAAGGGCCTCCCGCCCTCCCTGCGCTCGTGGTTGAACGGCTTCCAAGGCGGCTTACTTTTCTCCCTTTTTATCGCCGTTACTATTTTTTAATAAAGTTCCCCGATTAGCTTCGTGGCGGAGGGGCCTGGGAATTCATTTCCTCTCCTTGTCCACTCGCAGTGGTTTGCAGGCCAGCTCAGAGCCGCCGCAACGGGGGGACTCGGCGCGGTAGGGCGAGAGGAAACCCAGGACACCATCACTGTCCTGATGCCACAGCGCTCTTCGGGAGATGCCAGAGGGGCCGTGGGGTGGTGGGGGGAAGTGCAGGCATGGGGTATCCACCCATGAAGCAGAGCTTGCAGCACTTAAGTGGGGGCTTTGGCAGTTTTTTGGGAGGAGTCTTGCACGGTGGGTTAGATACAGCCAGGGGAACAGGGGGAAGTGTAACTCTCCCTGTATGTAATGTGGGAAAGGGGGAGAGTGTCTCTTCCTCTCCTTAACTTCATTCTCCTGTGCATCTGCTGTGAGGCTTTTCTCCAGACCTCAAATAGCACTGTTGATTAATATCAATTATGTTATTAGTAACAATAATTAAAACATTAGTGTTAATATCAGTGCATGGTATCTGTTGCTATTTGGAGAACTGAGGGCAGAAGGAACGCAGGTCTGCATACAGAGATGACACTGTGGATGCCATCAGCTCTTCTCTTTTTACCACCACCTCCATTTTTCCCCCCTCTCCAAAACCAAGAAAAAGCTTTTTCTGCTTTCCTCTGTGCTGGACGCCAGTGATGTGGGGTCCCACAGGGAGGCAGGTGGGTTGTAGAAGCCCAGACTGGGTTGCACTCGGCTTCTGTCTTGGCAAAACACCCCAATAACAAACATAGCTGACCTGGGGAGGCACTTCCAGCATGTCCTAAGGGAATTCAGTCACTGCAGGAGGACATGACGAGTTCAAGGCTCATTTGCCCAGAGTACAAACGGTGGGGTCAGTGGCCTGAGTGGATTGTAGAGGCAGAGAGGCATGAGCAAAAGAGGTTTTGGGTTCCTCACCGAGAAGCCTCAGCCAGCCTGACTTGCCCAGAGCCTCCGGCAGACAGAGGGGAGATCCTGATCCAGGGTGGGCAACAGCCAGGTAACTGAAAGGACAAGCATGCCCGCGGCCTCAGCACCCTGTTGGGGCATGCAGAGCACGGGTACATCCCTTCTAGCATTTTCTCTTGCAGAGTGGTGAGGCAGAGGCACAGGCAGGAAGGGAACATGCCTCAGTTGGAATACGTCATGTGTTCGGGCTATGCATTGTAGTGGTTGGGCTTCCCAGAGAGAGGTTCAGTGGTACCTGGAGGCGTCACAAGACTCCTGTGTTTATGAGCTTCAGTGATCAGCAAGCTCCTTGGAAATGTGCAGTATTGGGAATAATCATCCAAGTTGCCCTAGTCACCTGATCTCCATTGATCATCACTAATTCTCTGGTCTAAAGCCTAAAGGCTCCTAGATTCTCCTGATTGCGAGGACTCTGTGGGGAGGACGGAGATGTTTACACCCTTATTCACCTTTTCCCTCTTTTCCTCTGCCTTTCCCATTGGGGTTCTTTGCTCTTTGGCTGTCTTTCTTCCTCGCTGCAGCTGCTTTCCACCTCTGGTCCTCGACCGGCCGGGGGGAGAAACCACCCATTGCTAGGAGAAGTTGCTTTGCTTGCCTTCATTTGCTCAGGCCCTTCTCTCCCCAGCTGACGTGCTAAAGATAACATATCTCTCCCTCCCTTTACCTTGCTCCCCTTTCCCCTTCATTGCATGTATTTGTCTCTCTCTCCATCCCTGTGACTGAAACTTGGCAGGAAATTCAGAGACATAGTCATTAAAATGACTGCTCTAAGGAAAGGCCTGAAGCAGCGGAGGGGGTGGGGATGGGCTCTCATCTGATCCCCATCATTTCCATGTCAGCTGGGAATGAGATCCCTACTCTCCTTGCTAGTAAGGTCCCTAAATGGCCGTAGCGAACTGGCAGCACTCTCCTACCTGAGAAGGAGATGGGATCTGCTGGGAGAACTTCCTTGATGCTTCTGCCCTGACTTTTGGGCTGGAAGATGCGTGGCAGCAACTGCTTTGGGGAGTCTCTGTGAGGAGGGATAAATGGGAAGCAGCATCTGGAGGTTAAGGGACAGATGGGCTGGGCTCTGGAACCAATGTGCTGGTGTTAAATGGCAGTGCTTGGGTACGTGTGTGCGTTGCTGGTGTGTTTGTATGTGCGAGTCTGGGATGCTGCTCAGGCCAAGTTACACGTACCCATTGGGTTTACTCTCTGTGGGCAGAGGTTTTGTCTTTTCTTGCTGCTCCATCCTTCCCTCCCTTGATGCTGCAATTCTGTTCAGAGCCTCATGACCAGCTCTGAGCCCCAAAACGTCATGACAGGAGGCAAAACAGGGAGCAATTTGAAAAGTGTGTGGCCTCAAGCAAGGGAGCACTGTGGCTGCGCCGGTAGCTCAAAGAGGAAATAGGGGCAGCGTGGTAGTGGAATGAATGGTGCAGAGAAACCCAGAGAGTCTCCAGTGTATCACAGCTTTCAGTCTTGGGCAAAGGGGGCACAGGAGAGAAATGCAAAGGGGCCAAACTCCAGGCAGATAAAAGGGGTGATTGTGCAACACTCAAATTCAGCCGAAAAATAAAGTGCAGAACACGTGTAATAATTTTAATGTCCAATAAGCAGCATTAGCCAATTGCTTCACGAAGTGCCCCAGGTGGTGCTGTTTAGCCACTGAAGCCAGGATCTGCAGGGACTTAGGTCAGGGTCAAGTCCTCAGGGCTGGGTGCCCAGCTGTGGCAACGGTGAGGAGCTGGATGTGTGCAGTCAGGAGAAACCCCACAGAGAGCAAGGGGCATCCTGGGGAGCAGAGGTGATGCTTTGCACAGAGCTGCCTTGCTGGACCTGGTGCTTTGATTGTGACCCCGTTTCCCCCTGTGGCAGGGAGGCGGAACACCTTGAGAGATGAGAAGCAGGCTAGCAATCAGTGATTTGGTCTGGCATGGCAAGAGAAGTGTTTGTGGTAGCTGGCTGGACCATGCTCTCTTGAGCTTCACTTCACTCCAGCTTGGTGGAGCTCTGGTGGCATTTTCACAGCATGGAGTCACTGGGTCTGGTTGTACAACAGCTCTGGGCAAGGGTGGGCTTTGATGTGCTGTGGTTTTGTTCCTGCAGTTCCCCCATGAGACGTCAGGCAACATCCCAGCTTCCCCATGGGACAGCGCAGATGCAAGACATCATTAGGTCTAGAGCAGATGTAAGGCAAAGCCACAGCTGTTCCCAACTGAGACTGCCCCGGCTTGGGCTTGGTGGGAGTGAGGTGATGCAAGCAACCTGTTCAGCGCAGGTCTTTGGGAATCCCTACCTGACAAGGCAAGTATTAGGAATGACAGGAACAGGCAGTCTTCATAAGCCATCCTGTCCCCTCATTCTCCAAACATGTGGATGCTGGCCAGACCATATGAGGTTGGCTCGTCTCTACTCATAGTGTAAAAGTGCCTCGCGGGTTCTGTTAGGAAATCTCTGGTGTCCCCCACGTGGGATCTTGGGCAGCCTCAGCTCCCTCATTGACTTCAGCCTGCCACCAACATGCTTTAAAGGAAGCCAAACTGGAACGCTAGCTGTGATGGCCCTTGGAAGCCACCATCTCCCGAGCGGAAAGGAGCTTTATGAGCGTTACTGGAAGCTGCTGTGGCTGAGTTACCAGAAATAAACCACTTCGATTTGAGGCCAAGTGCTCATAGACCACTGCATTTCCCACTCTGGTAGCTGGGCCACCTTCCTAGTGCTTTTGCTTCTCAGCGGGGAAATATTCTGTAAATGCCACCCACTGCTCTGGCTGATTTGGGTGGGTGGCAATGAGGCAGGAAGACAAAGGTGGGTGCCTTGCCGAAGGCTCCTGTTAGCATAGATTATTATATTGTTTTTTGGTAGAAGTGCCTTTTCTGGGAACTTCTGGGTTTCAAAAGAGGAAGAATAGCTCCTTTTAATTCTCAGGCAATTGCAGAGCTGGGGGGCAGGAGGTAGCTGGAATGAGAGGGCTCTGCCCACAACCCAGGAGCAGAGGATGTGTCCCTGGAGAGGCACAGATGCCTCAAATGGAGGCTTTGCATGCATGGGGGTGGTAGGATAAGTGGCCCTTAGCCAACGCATCCCTGCTATTCTCCTGCCTGTCTTTGATTTTAATTAAACTGCAAATATGACGCATGAGCTACGTGTTAACCTGCTCCCCATCAGGAAGCATGGGGGCTGAGATGCCTACACAGCCCTCAGCAGCTTGCTTTTCCCGTCGCCCCAGGAGAACGAGGCTGTGACCTGTCAGCCCTGACTCCCAGGGGAAACTGAGGCAAGGAGGGACTTGCGTGCTGCATGCAGAAGAGGTAGTCCTGAGCCCAGTGCTTTAATCACAGATCCATGTTTTCTACTCCATGGGAATACTCAGTGAAGAAGCAAAGGCTGAGAATGATGCAGGAATGTGCAAAGTTTCTGTAGGGCTGAGGGCAAAAGTTGTGACTGGTACCACCTCTGTGTTAGGATGGAACATTGTGTGACAATTCAGGACTCCTGATAATTTCCCTCACAAAGACTCTGAGCTTTGCAGCGGCAGAGAGCCTGCCACCAGATCCTCTTGGCCAGTGCTGCCTTCTCCACCAGGCTCCTTCTTCAAGGGCAGGGTTTTTTTGGTGGAAAGAGAGTGGCAAGAGCTGTCCAGGGCTGAGGCTGGGGACTTGTTACTGGCATGTTGTCCCTGCTGCGCTGCGAATGCAGCCAGCCCTGCCTGCAGCATGGCCAGTGCACCAAACCCGCCAACTTGGCCAGGATCCTAACCCTAAATAACACAGCCAGTTGCCAGGCAGTGCCTGGTTTTCTGCACTGGAGTCAGGGGGAAGGAATGTGGGCGGCTCTGCGTGCTGAGGCTATCGGTGCTGTGGTGGTGGTCAGCCCCTTTCAGCGCTGATTGCCAGCCTCACCAGGGTTGGGAACCAGCATGAACTCTTCCATGGGGTGCCATGTGGTCTCGACTTGGATACGTGGGGCAATGACCATGGGTTGGGGCAGTGCTGGGCAGGGGAGTGGGTCAAGGTGATGCTGGAGGGTATTACTATGCCAACTTGTGTCCCACACTTAGTTTAGCATCTGGTAGCTTACTATGCATGTGGGGCTGCCATACCCCATCACATCATCCCGTGGGATGACAGTCCCCAGCCTGGGGGTCTGCCAGACCACGTTGTCTGGCACAGAACCTGCTCTGTCTTACGTCCTCTCCTTTCTGAAGCCCTCAGAGGCCTGTGGGGAGTGGGTTGTGGGCTCTGCAAACCGTTCCTGCAACTGACAGCCTGCTCTTTGCTGTCCCTCAGTCTCTTCCTTGTGACATGGCCAGCAGTGTCTTTGGTGCGTGATCAAAGTGCTGGTTTTCTCCATTGCCTGAAGAATGCAAGCCGTACTGTGCGGTGGGAATGGCCATGGGTGTTGGGATGGAGGCTGACCTCTTGTCACAGAGCAAGAGAGGGGCCAGGGCAAGGAGGGATTTCCCTACTCTTGAACCAGCAGAAAGCGGCAGATGTTTTTATCTTCATCCCAAAAGATGAAGTTATAAAGAAGATAAACAGTTATCTCTCAGCAGAGGACACAGCAACTTGTTGAAGGCGCACTATCCACTTAAACATACACTTCTCTCGCATAGTTATTTCTATCCTGTTGCTGAGCTGTGAAGTTCCCAAGATCCCAAGAGCAGAGGAAAACACTCATGCTCGGCTCCCGGCTGGGTCGTGTGGTGCGTGTGTCAGCACTTTGGGTGCAATCAGTTTTCATCTGGTCAGTGAGTTTCTTCCGTTGTTTGGGTGGGCCTTGCACAAGCCTTTGGGGGAGAGCGAAAGCTTTTTTAGAAAGTGGAATATATGACTGTGAAACCACAAGAGTGACGGAGGGTCTCAGGCGTGGGTAGGAGAGCCAAAACGGCTCCTGGCTTTCAGGATGTTAGTCACCGTCACTATTGCTTTCCTGGCGTGCTTCTCCCTGCTACCCACCTTTTGTCAGTGTCCTAATTCTCCATGAATCACGTAGGATTTTGGGAAGACTACGCTTCCCTTGCTATCTGTAGAATTCATAGTGTCTTGTGGCTGCTACTGTGACATAAAAAAATGTTAGTAAAATAACCACAACACACTCATTTTGGAAACAGATGGGAATTCAAATTGACAGTTTCCCTCTATACTTAGGAGTAAAGCCACAGGTCCTGAAAAAGCTCCAGCTGGTATGAGGCTTAGCACGCGTAAGTGTCCATGAATATTTGAGGTATGATATTAGGAAAAACTTTCTAATTGTCAGGCTAGTTAATGCTGGAGCAAGCAACCGAAGGGCTTAATGGGAGATCCTTCCTGTGATGTTTTCAGAGAGGCTTAGACTAATACCCCCCAGATAGTGCTAGTGATGTCTTTGCAGGGTACCTTTCATATCTACACCTCTATGATCTATCCTACTTTCTATCCCGGAAAACAAAGTCCTATTCAACGTCTTTGCTTTCAGACTTAGGAGCTCCCTGATGGGCTAAGCTGAGCCCATGGCATTGATGGCCATCCTCTGCAAAAGGTCTGCCATGTCAGTGACTGAAACAGCTCCTGGGGCAGGGCTGCAGAAGACAAAATAGGAGAGCAGAGTAAAAGGGACAAAGATGTGGCTGAAGTTGTGATGCCAGTTGTATGTTGCAGGAGTTCCTGGAAGGGATGCCTGGCAGAGGCACAAGCTGTTGCACCCAGCTCAGCACAACAGCAACCCCAGGAGCTGCTGCCCTGGGATGGAAAGGCAGCAAGCCCCACCACACCTGGACATGATGGAAAGGACACTGGGCTGAGCTCACCTGCCTGTGCAGCCTGTTACTGGGTGGGTGTATCCAGTGTCTTGCCGGAAGCCTGGAGGCAATGGGTCTGCTCTGACATCCCAGACGCCATCATGCTTCGAGGAAGAAAAGTTACCGAATTAATGTTAATTTTTGTTTATTTAAGGTGCTGGGGTGGGCAGTATCGTGTAGAGTACAAAAGCAAAGGAGGTTAGTTCTTCACACAACCGTCGGGTAAGCATCAGCTTGCTGTGGGTGCTAAAAATCAGTGACTCCTGAAGATGACTAGTCAGACTCATGAAGAAAAGGTCTCTCATATGAAAAGATACGAAGACAGCCTCTGGCCCTGGAAGTCCTGAGCCACAAGGAGCCTGGGAGAGCGTGCGGAGGCAACAGCACTGTTGGCTTGCTCTTTTTCTCTTCTCCCTCAGGCATCTGCTATCAGCAGCGTTGGAGCCAGAGCGCTTGGCTAGATGGATGCTTGCTTTGACCCAGCCCAGCTGTGCCTATTCCTTACAGAGAGGCTGCTGTTGCACGTAGAGTTTTGCCCGTGACTAGCTCCATCACATCAGATCAAAAATATGTTGCAAGGGAAAGCTTCAGAAGGCCAAACCGGCATCCTCTCCCCTTTTCCCTGTGGAAACGCGGATCACTTCCCATTCCCAGGCTGTTGATGGGTGCTGTCCCTGCTCACGCTGCTGGTGCCAGGGTGTGCGCCTTGTCTGCTGTTCCTGAGGGCAACCAGACATGGAGTTTCATGGGGCCAAGTGAGAGCTGGTTCTTTTAAACCCTACCTCCATGCTCTCAGAGGGAAGCATGCCAAGAGGTAGGTGACCTGGGGGAGGTCAAGAGTGAGAGGTCAGATGGCCCTTTGGCATCTGTAGTTAAACACTGTTTGATCTGTGCACTGCAAATTCCCTTGGGAAGAAACTGCACAGAGCCCTGAGACGGAGAAAGGAATGGGAGAGTCCATACACAGGGCTGCAGAAAGCCTTCTGGGTACTATGAGGGATCTGGTTTTCATGCTTGGTGAAGGACAAGAAGACTACTGAAACAAGATCCACATTAGGCTCTGAGATTTGGTGAGAGGTATAGCTGATGCCAGCTGCCGGGCGCTGCCATCTCGAATCCCGGTGGCACAGGAAGATGTCCCGTACCAGGCTGAGGGCTTCATGAGGAGCTTCCCCAGACGAGCTGGCCGGGGGAAGCTGGGGCTTGGCGTGGAGAGGCAGGCACGACAGCTTGTTTTGTGGTCTTGCCTTGGAGAGACCCTCCTGAGCAGTGGGTCCTGCCCTGCACCCAGCGTGTGGGGTCATGGGTGGGCTGGCACCTCGGAAAGGGTCCCTTTCCAAGACTCCTGGAGGAGCCTCTGTTGGTGGAAACATCTGCCAGGCTCCTCCTGCTCCTTCCTCCCCCTTTGCCTGCTGCTCTCCTTTGGGATCTGTGGCTGACACAGAGGGGGTTTCTGTTACGCTGCTTTCCTTTCCCCTCTCCGAAGGGCAGAAAAGATGGGGATGGAGCCGAGTGGCTCCCCATTTGTGCCAGAAAAGATGCCTTTGGTTGACTAGCAGGAGAGAGCCCGGCGCGGGCGGGATGCAGACACTGGCCAGGCCG